>VDFB02279139.1:0-122878 GCA_007258455.2 Sequoia sempervirens | reverse complement strand
GCTCTAGAACCCTTGCTTTTCTTGACTGAAAAACCTCTGCATGCCTAGCTAAAACTCACTTTTTCAAAATTTTATTGACCTAGGTTTGCTTAGAATTCAATTTTGCACAAAACCCATGTTTCAGAAAATTTCCAAAAAAATTTCCCGTCACAAGCTATTTTTAAGCCTTTTCTAGAGCTTTTTCAGCCTTTTCAGAAAGTTGTTTGAATATACCCAACTTCATTATCAAAAGTCCTCATTTTCAAAATGTAGTTCAATCCCATAGATTATAAGACCGGATCGGTCCTGATGCATGACTTTTTGAAAACTTCAGACACAGACTTGGGTCGTGTCTATCTGGTGGTCAATCTAAGCACTTTGGAGGGCATTAGCAACAATACATTGAAGAATCTTGAGTGTTTTGGGTTGCTATCAGTGTCGTCTATTCCCATCACAACTTTCAATCTTGAGTTTGTTCTTGCTTACATCAAGCACTACGACTTGTCTACATGACAAATCAGATTAGCTGATGGGAGAGTCATTTGCAGCCTTAAGCTAGAGACGTGGAAAAATGCTTTGCTATTCCTCCTCATTTAGACAATTTCACTGTGGTCATTGAGGCTTGTGAGAAGATATGGTATGAAGATCAAGAGCATTCAGAGGAAAGTTGCTCAGAGATGGTTGAAAATATAGAAGACTAACATGCCTAAAAAGGTTGGTCGTGGTGAATTCAAGGATGAAGTTGTTTTGATAACTCTACTCAATCGGGTTACTAGTCAGGAGGAGGCAAATATTTTTTGGCCATGGATGTTCTACAACATTTCTAGGATCCTAGATGGTACAAAGCACTTTGACTGGGCCATGTTGATCAGTGAGTGCCTTTGCAAGTAGATTACTGGATTCCTCAAGATCCATGAGTTTCACATGGTGTCTTACTTGGTCTATTTGGTTGCATCTCAAGGAAATTTTAGACACCTGAAGACTAACGAGACTCTTAGTGTTCAACATATTCACAAGTATTACTCTCAGTTATATTTTTCTAAAGCTGAACAGGATTTTAGGGTGGTGAATAATCACTTTTTCATGAAGATAGTTAGGGATCTTGACAATGAAATGCACATTCGGATTTCACTAGAGGCAAGATCAACGATGGAGAGTTGGGAAAATTGGTTCATTCAAGTCCCCACTTTCACATATATTCGAGTCTATGGTTATGTTGGAGAGCCTATGATGTTGCCAAGGTACCCATCAGATAAATTCCTTTTCATGGAATTTTTCAGACAAGCTCAACATGTTCACTCTTTTCTTCGTAGTTGCCATAAGTCAGCAGTTTCCTTTCCTTTCGGATGAGTTATTTAAACATGTAGGATTGCAGTTGATTACAATTTAATGACGACCAAGCTTGAGAAATTCAACCTCAAGTACCATATTGAGAGGCATTCTTATGATCATTTGGGTCATTATACAACTAGGTTAGAGTGAGGGATTGCACATAAGCTAGCACTTGAAGATTTTTGGGCTAATTGCGAGGATGAATTTGAAGTCCATTGACGTCATTACTACAGACTTACTATTGCTTAGATTGTTGATTACCTATCAGGGGATGTTGAGAGTCTATCAGATGATGAGGAATAAGTTCTACTTAGTTCATATGTCAAAGATCAAGTTGCTCACCAGCCACTTTGTTCACCAGATTGGTATGCTAGGGAGAGTACTTCTATTGAGGACATTTCCAAATCAGTTATGAAGATCAACAAGCAGTTCTTGGAGAGTAAGAGAAAGTGCAAGACAGTGTCAGTCACAAAGCTACTAGTAGGGTTTTCTTTGTTACCTTCTACTTCAAGGTCAAGGCCTCGGGTTAAGGTTATCTTGAAGCCGCTTGAAGGGGTTAGATTCAGCGGGAACACAAATGGGAGGAGTACTGGAAAACGGAAGCAAAAACAAGTAGAAAGGGCACCTGAAGTTCTAGTAGAGACAGTCATATAGGCTGAACCACATCTTTCACCTCCCAGTTCACCATGTTCACCACATTCACATCTGATTGATATAGACTCAGAGCTAGAGACACTAGTTTGAGGAGCATCAGAGACGGTTGATCCACCACAGGTTGATACATTAGCAACATTCTCTCAAGTTGATAATATTGCTCATCCATGTTGGCTCGAGAGATCTTTGGGAAGATAGAGGCAAGAGCCTTCATATCATCTTGATTTATCTAAGTTTGGTGACCCTTATCAAGGGACGTCAAACAAGAAAATCAAGAAGCAGGTGCACATTGAGAGGACTCTGGAATCAGAGATCGTCATAGAGGTTGCTACGCCACAAGAGGGTAAGATCCTAGATGAGGTTGAGGTTGGTGATTTCACCTTTGTCAAAGAAAATATTGGCAGGACCACTTGAGAGATAGACGTGATCCTTCTCAAGATTGTTACAAATAATCTTGAAGAGCGCGTCATGAAGGACAAAGAAGATAAAGTGCTTCTTAAGGTTGAAATCGGGCAACTTCAACAGTATATCTCTGATCTTGTTCATGGAAATCCAAGTAGAGTACCTATTCTTCCACAAAGCACACCTACAAAACAAAAAAAGTTGGATCAGTTAGTCAATCATGGTAAAATTTTGGACAACTGGGTTGAAAACTTCATTGTTATAGGTCAGAATCTTCTCGCAGAGCTATATTAGTTGAGGAGTGATGCGCATGGACTTCGTCAAAGGATCCAGTAGCTCGAGATTATAGTAGCAGAAGGCATGGAAAAATTGATTGTGTTCTCATATCCTAGTTAGCAATTGCGTATGATACTTTGGAGATAGAATAATAGAAAAATAAGATCTTTGCTTGGAGAGAGCAACACCTTTTTAGGATGGAGACATGCGAGAGGATCTCTATCAGGTTGAATGCACTCAAGAGAGCGTTACTAGAGCTCTCAAACTCATCAATAGCTTTCTCACTCAAATCTCGTGCCATTATCATCTTGAGGATGGCATGTATGTTGAACTTGATGTAGTACAAGCTGAGTTTGAGGGGCTGATTCGTGATAATCTCAAGGAAGATCTTGTGGAAGCTAATTTGGATCACATCTCAGTGATGACAACTAGTTTTAGAAAGGAAACTGAAGAGGTCATAGTATGCATGGGAGCAATCAGGGATGGTGACAGAGAGTTGAGCAGGAAAATTATCATCGTGGATAGTGTTAAAGTCCCAGAGGATAAGGCAATCGATAAGTTGCTGGACGAGATGTTAAACTATGATGATCTGGAGTGATCCGCTAGTAGGAACCTGTAGTTATTTCCAAGGATAGAGTCAAGAGCAATAGAAAACTTGACATCTGGTCTTGAGTTCTTATTGTTGATTTCATGCACGCACATCTCTTCCTTGGAATTATCTTCATAGGAGTTTAGACTTTTAGTTAGGGGTAGTTAATTGATGTTAGTTATCAATTACTTTTATTTCAATAAGGACGTGCATGCTTGCACTTGTCTAGTTCAATTGAGTCTTGTTTCGGTTAATTGATGGTAGCTTTCCAGTTAACTGTATAGTTTCCTTTATTAGGGTTTAACAATAAAATCTTGCATGCTTACAAAATTGTAGTTGACTCAAGGTGATTTTAGGGTTCCCTACACCTTTTGATGTCTATAAATAAGAGCTCTTTTCTCATTTGTAATTAAGTTTTGCACGAGATAGTAATATATGTTGTGCCCACCTTTCGTGTAATATTGTTGATTTTGTATCTATTCGCGAGTTTTTACTATGATGATGAATTGTTGTGCCACCTTGCCTTCATGTTATTGTTATGGTATTTGCTTATCTTAGTTAAATATAGTGGCTAGTTGATCATTTATTGTACGCATGTTCTGCCTATGCAATTTGTTATCCTAGTTGGCTATTCTATGTTTTTTTCTAATAAGCCTGTTTAGATGATACAAATAGATGTGCCACCTTGCCTTCACATTGTGGATCTGTACATAAAGCTTATCGTTTGATGTGTGTGTCAATAAACTTCTTCCCAGCCAAGCAAATTGTTGTGCCACCTTGCCTTCACATTGTGAATCTGTACCTAAAGTTTATCGTATAGAACATTCTTGCTCCATTTCCTCGTGCTTTGTTTACTTGAGGAGATTGGATAGATTAAAGCTTTAGTTTAGTTGTAGTTAGTGATCTACGAACCAAAACATCCTTAGCTGCAATGTTCATGGTTTTTCTTAACCTTGTGCCTCTTCCAGCTAAGAATAAAAAGATAACATTTAGATTACTTTTCTTTTCCACGCATTTCACCAATACGAGGGAGCTTCCCCTCCTAATTTGAAGAGCACTCATTATGCAGTGTGCATAGTTGTCCATACCAACTTGCACTCCAGAGGTGTTAGTTGTTACGCCAATAGGTCCTTATTAGGTCTCATCCTGTCTTTTGTTTGTTGTTTATAACATGACATAAGTTATTAAAATTTAAAAGTGACGTTAATATGAAATATCCCGATCTACAAACTAATTTTGGATTTGTAGGAATTAAATAATTTTGTCATTTTGGTCCTTCCCTTCCGTCTAGGGTTCTCCATCGTGTCAGTGCTCCCTTGGAGTGTCATCCTATCATGTCTTTTGTAATGAATCCGACTATTGACGCCTTCATCTGGCTGTGGTCTTTTCTCTCCTGATGGATATCCATGTTAGTTTTATAGTATTTGAGATAGTATGGTCTATAATTTGACTTGGATTAGCCCCTTGGGATTTCATCTGTCTTGTTGTGTCAGTCACTTGTCATGTATTTATCCCATTTTATCTTTTGTCGTCAGTCCTTTCTTGAACTACGTTGCCCTTGTGCTTTCACGTAGGCAAGGTCGATCATTTGATCCACCCCTGGGGCTCCTTTTGGTTTGTCTTTTATTTGTCTTCCATCACTTGTCTCCATTGTCCTCTTTTCTCTTTTATCTATGATCTTTTATCAAACTACGAGGGCTCTGTGCTTTCACATAGGCAAGGCTAATCTTTGATCAACCCCCGAGCCCCTAGGTCTTTAGGGTGTGTTTGTTTTGTGTCTTGTCTCTTGCATCTCGCGTCATGTAGTCAAGTTACATCCCCATCTAGTTGGTTCTTAGCAAACGAGATCCACTAGTATCATTAGATTCAATTGGTTTCGAATATCCCGCGTCATGTCGATCTCTTAATTTACTCTCCATCTTTGGTCTTAATAGGATGCATCCTTCCTCATCAGACCATATCAATCCCATCCACCTTTTGATCTTGTGGCAAAGGACATTTGAATTTGATTGATTTCTTTTGGTGCTTTTGGCATTTTTTTTTTATCATTTGAGCTTCCTATCATCACTTGTCAGGGCCACCATGATCCATCATATTATGGTGCATTTTGATTGGTCAACATAGGGGCATATCTTGATCTTTTTGTTTGTTTTTGTTTACTTGGTTGTCCTACGTAGTACCCACCAAGATCCATGTAGTCTTGTGTTATGTTGGGGCATCCTTTGTGCTTACGGTTATTCTAATGCCTGGCCTGACCAAGTCATCATGACTTTGGGGTATTGGGATAACCTCTTTGTTTGTCATGTTTGTTTCATGCATTAGACACTAATCGGTCGTGGTTCCTTATACCTTGGCATACCGTTTCTTATGTTAATAGCAAAAATCAATGCTCCAAAAATGGAAAATCGCATTAGGATTGCATTTCATTGTCCCTTCTATTACATTGCACTTATCCCTAACCAATGACCTATGATTTTGGTTGTGCAAACATTCATCTTTTGTCTCTCTTCTTCTAAGGATACCTACAGTTCTTGACAAGTGTCATTTCACACCCATCCTACCTTCATTTTATAAGATAAAGTGAGCATGATCCATAAATAAAGTTAGCCTACCATCCACTTCCATCACTATGCAAGCCCTTATTTACACTCATGTCCATGTTGCATTGCATTTAGCTATTACTGTTTGTAAGGAATTTAATTGCATCCCACATTGTAGGTTCATGGTGTTGCATTTCATCCCATGTGCATTATCATCTCATATTCATTTTAAGTTGTTTAGTTTAATCTTAATTGGTTATTCTAAGCATCTTATGATTATTTTATCATTAATTCATTGCATACATTGCATTCTTTCCCATGTGCATTACCATCTCATATTCATTTTAAATTGTTTAGTTTAATCTTAATTGGTTATTCTAAGCATCTTAAGATTCATGACATTATAATTTCGTTACATCATCCATTTACATTGCATTAAACATCCCAATCTATCTTGTTGTATTGCATATTCATTGCATTCATCCATAACATTGATTACATATGCATACACATGTTTTGCATTCATGTCATTATAAATTACAAATACATGATATAATGTCCATACATACATTGCCACCTACATCACAAATTGTTAGTTCAATAACCATATCATATAACAATCATAATGATCCATCACATCTTGCATCACAAAATGTTAGGCATAATGCATTTCATACATGTCATCCACATAAGCATAAATATAAATCATCAACATATACATATATCACATTATCATCATAGTCATCCATGATAAAATCACATACATATCTGTGTGCATACATAAATCACCCCATCACATAAACATGACATAATGTAAATAAGGGTTATGCCATATCATATAAATATCAAAATATAATGTCCATCACATGTCCAATAATACAGTCCATCATATCATCAAAATACATATCCACCATATACATCAGTAATCATCGAATAAAATACAAGTACAAGGCTCTAAATCAAATGTGATCTTTGTCGCTCTATACTGCACATCCATCTTGCACTTGTCAAAAATATGTATCTTGTTATCTATCCTCTATCATCCCTACCTTGAGCTGCCCGCATCTAACCTTTGTGGTGAGTCTAGCACTCCCCCTTGCATGGGGGTGTCTCTAAATAGCCCCTATATCACTGTGTGTGCATCCCTAGTGACTGTGATGGCGTTGACATCTATGGAACCACTCTAACATAGGGAAGTACATGCGCGTGCCTAATCTGGAACCACCATGAAGTAGGTCGTTGTATAATAACTCGCCTCTCACATATACTCATCCCTCTCTAGCACCTGTATCCTGGTCATATCTTGCTCCATCCTATACCTATCCCATGACCCGATCATTTGTCTCCTCTCTTGCTCCCAAGCATCCTATGCTAGCATTAGCTGGTCAATCTACACTTGCATATGTGTCACCAACCCTGCATCCATTATTGTGTCCCTCTCACCCTGCAGATTCTGTACCTGTGCCTCTTTTGCATCCCTCTCGTGTTGTAGTGTTTGCATTTGTCCTGCTATCATGTCCCTCTCACCCTGCAGGGCCTATACTTGTGCCTCTGTTGCATCTCTCTCACCTCATAAGGTCTGTATTTGTGCCATTGTAGCCTCCTCTCTCTAAGACCAACCCTGCATCCCCAACTGTCTACTTTGTCATCTTTGCTCTGTCACAAAGCTCGTCTCACTCCTGCCTTAGATTGGTCCTCCCCCTCAGCAAATCTATCACCTATCTCCTTAGATCCTCCATATCTCTCTCTACCTCCTCCAAGACCTGTACAAATACCTGATCACCAACTCTCCATGGTCCCTTTGTTCCCCTATCTATAGTTTGGTGACCTCAGCCTGCAATCTATCCCTCTCCACCACCAACTTGCTCCTCTCCCGTTGCAACTCTCCTAGTTGTCTCCTCAAATCCTCCACATCCTTTTCCACCTCCTCTACCTGTAGGGTGGCCTGATCTACCAGCTCCCCATAGTCTCTTTGTTCCTCTTTCTCTAGTCTGGACACCTCTGCTTCTAGTCAAGTCACCTCTGCTCGTAACCTGCCCACCTCGGCCCGTAGTCCATCTGTCTTTGTCTCTACCTCATACACATGGTGTCCTACCTCATGTGCCAAGGTCCTGTAACTCCTCTCTCCCTCTATATGCACCATATCAACCTCAGCCAGTAGCCTACTCCTCTCTACCTCTAAATACCTGAGTCTCTGCTCTTCAATTCGTAGCCTCGCTAGTGCCCCTCTCAATAGTACAGTTGGGTCCTCCGGTGGTGGTGGTACATATGGCACTATCACTAGTGGATCCACATCTAGGGCATCTACCTCCATCACCTCCTCTTATCCCACTCTCTATCGGTCCTCTCTCTCCTCCTCAGCCTCAGCCTCCTCCTGTACTTGCCTCTGACATCCTCCTCTTCGCTGTCCTCCCAACCTTCTTTAGTCCTTTGAACCATAACCCAATGCCTCTTTGATCTAATGCACTGTCATAATCCGTAGTGGCTGATGACGTCCCCACCATGCGAAATACCTCACAATCACCCCTGCATTTGCCTCTTCTCCTCTCCTACTTGGGTAAGGTACCTGTTGTAGCTCCACCCACTACTGTCTGACAAACTTTTTCGGGATCGAATCGCCCCATAATCACTCTCAGGAGATCCGTCTGAACCTCTGAGGTCTTGGGGGAATGTCCTGTCGTACTTTGAATTATCTCAACACTCTATCTGCCTTATGGAGCTCCACGATGCCTAGGTCCCTCCCAACTAAATAGGATATTGTATAGAAGTATCCTCTGTGCCTCGCCTCATCCTCTCTCCATCTGGAAATTCATCGCATCATGTATGGCCTCCATACTATCTGGCCCTCCTGTAAATCGTCCAATCTCCTCTTCCATCTCTCTAGATCATCGGTGTCCTGATAGTAAAATTGCTAGCCGTACTCAGTCTCGTACCAGTATGCCATTGGTAGTGTAGCATCTTGCTCCCCTCCTATTAAAACTCCTAGCCTGGCCACACTGATATGCTCCCAGGCCCATATCTATAACGTCACATGTGTAACACTGAGTGCTTGTCAGTAGCACACCACGTGCATGTCCCTGTATAACTATGCTAGTATGCATGGACCCCATGCGAACTCCCCCTCCCTCTGCTCCAAAATATTTCTAACAACCTCAATAACCTTAAGGCTACAAAAGTGTCTGCTCCTGTCTGGTAGCAAAATATCGCTAATCAGACTGCAAAGATACAATGACAATGGTGGCACTCCCAGTCCTAAACATCCATCCAAATCCAACTCTGTCCCCTGAATCGGTAAGTCTGCTCGTTTGAAGAGGACCCATAGGGTTCGGTCCCGCTCCTTTCCCTTTGACCTTGTCCAACTCATGAGGTGACCAGCTATCAGTGGTTGCAAAATCCTCCACACATCCTCCAATGTGACTATCATCTCCCTTGTCGGGAGATGGAAGGTGGACGTCTCTAAACTCCATCGCTCTATCAGTGTCGTCAACAACGATCGATGCACTATGATGGTGGGATATCCTAGCATATGTAGTAAGCCTTCCTGCGCTAATGCCTCGTGATCCTCACTGTTCATCGCTACAATCATCACCTCCAAAATCGCTAAATGTCTCTCTTGTGTTCGCAAAGAGTCAAAACATTGCATCCACATCAAACAACATGTCAGTTATCTTTTATTTAACCTCCTCACTTTTCTTTCTCCCTCTTTTCCTCCCCCGCCCCAGGTTGACTTCTCAATTTTTTTGCATCCCTTTCACCCCTTTGGGTTAATTCACCCTTTTTCGCACCCCTTTTGCCCTTTTGGGCGAATTCGCCCAATTTGGGTGAATTCACCCAATTCGGGCGAATTTGCCCCTTTTGATTCCCCTTTTGCTTTTTTGGGTGAATTTTCCCATTTTGTGTGCCCGTCCTCAGACACGCTCATACAACCATGTTCGCCTGTCCGATGGGCAGACCCGCCCATCCTCGTCAGGATGGGCGAATCTGTTTGTCCTCACCTGAACAGGCGACTTCGCCTGTCCGGCCAAATGCCACTTTTTCCCTTGGGCGGATTCGCCCAATCCCTAGGCGAATCAACCCATTTTTGCTGCAATTTCACCCTTTTTCCTCTGTTTGGGAAAATTTGCCCCTAAAACAGGCGAATTCACTGCCCCATACCTGACACTTTAATAAGCGATTTCACTCAAAAATTTGGGCGAAATTGCAATTTTCTCGACAACCCATTTTTCTAACCTACCCGAATCCCAAAACCCATGTTTTCAAAATACATGAATTTGTTTTAAAAATGCTTAAAACCACAAAGTGGGTTTTAGAACTAACCTGACATGATATCGAGTGTTCATAGTAGTATCGTCGTACCTTGTCGCCCTAGTGGATGATCTTGTCCTCCACAAACCTCTCGTCCCTGCTGTCATACTCGTCAACCATCCTCGTCACCTTCTTTGTCTTCTCTCTCTCACTCAACTGCTAGGTGTGCAAATGAGGAACAATAATTCTAAAATTACTATATATTACCCTTTCCCTCCTTTTTACCCTTTTTTAGGTTTTGGGTATTTTTACCCATTATTTAATTTTCTTTTTAATTGACTAATTCTCTATCTTCTGTGGGCCGCCATTTACACACTGTGTGTCTGTTTGCCTCCATTCAAAAGCTCCAATCTTCATATTTTTTTGAGCTCTATCCCATGGTACCCTCCATTTCCTCACATCGAGAAGTCACCCGGGGCCCCTTTTTCTTCCCCTTCCGCCCTCTCAAGGGGGCATACCCTGTCATTCACTTTTGTTCCTCCATCACAATCATTCCCTTGTGACACTGGTGTATCTACCTTCATTTTCCACCATCTGGACAATTTACACAACTTCTCCCATGTTGGGGCATCACCTTTTTAGTCATTTCTTCTATTGAGTCATCTGCATTTTATTTTTCTTCTTCGAAACACTATTATTCTAACAGTATTTCAAAGAGGGGCAAAATGTAGGTATCCGAATTTGACCACTCCCATATGGTCAAATTCATCCCTTTTATTCATCTATTTCATTACCCCTATCAATATTAATTAAATGATTTATTTAATTAATATTCTCTCTTTTCCTAAGGTGTTTAAGGTATTTAATAATTAAATACTTTATCTTTTACCCCTTCCTCTCTAAATTAAATAAATGCATCAGTTTATTTAATTTAGTCATCTAGCCTTTTAAATTTAAATCAATTTTAAATTCCTCTTTTTCTCTCTCCTTGTCCCATCCTCCATAATCCCCCTTTAATCTAGATTAGTTTAATTAATCCTTGATTAGAATGTGCACACCTTTAATTAGGATTAATGTCACATCCTCCATAACTTGCAACTTGTCCTTAATCCTTCATTAGCCTCCTTAATCACTTGTTTACACAACCTTAATCATATGATTAGGTTAACCTAATTCTCATTCCATTTATGACATACTTCAAGCCAACCATCATAAATGCTTTCTCCATTTAGCCAAGACAACCTCTTCCCCATGTGAATTAAAAATTTGCATTTATTCCTCCAAGACTTTTCTCTTCCCCATGTGGGTTATTGAGAAATTTTAAATTTCTCATGTGTCACATCCCCCACATGGGACAAGGACCTCCTTTATGAGGAGATCTTGTCCCAATCCCAAGGTACTTACAAGTACCTTCACATTCACATTTATTCCTCCAAAGCCTTTCTCTTCTCCATGTGGATTATTGAGGAGTTTTAAATTCCTCATGTGTCTCATCTCCCACATGGGGACAAGGACCTCCTTTATGAGATCTTGTTCCAATCCCAAGGTACTTTCAAGTACCTCCACATCACCTTCCCCTTTTTACACTTCATTGCCACATGGTAAGATGTGAGGGCTTGCGAGTCCTCAACTCACCATAGCCCTCCATCTTGTCCATGGTCGCTAAATCCTAGCCCTCCATTCCTTAGAGACCTTTCCCCTAAAAATAGAGGATTTTGACCTCATTTTTATTCATTTACACATTCAAGCATTCAAGCAACTAAGTTCTCAAGCTCTCACACCATCCTCCATTGTTTGAAGCTCATTTTTCATCCATCTTGTGCATCCACTCACATACCCATTTGCATCATGAGAATCTCCATCATCTCACCATCATTAAATTGCATCCATTTTCATATGATTTTCCATCCAAAGGAGCACACAAAATATCGATTCAATAAGGCCAACCAACCAATCAACTTGGGCAAGGTAAACAACTTGTGTTCATCCTTTCTTTGTTCAAGTTTAACTAGGCCAATCTTGAGGTGTTGTTTTATGTTTTTCTTCCTTTGCATTTCATTCATTTGCACTATTTTGGGTTAGAAAACACGCTACACATAGTCCTTATCGATCATAGCCATAAATATTTGAATTTTGGGGTTAGTGTAAACCAATTCATGATTTTAACCTCAATCATAGTATCCTTCAGTCAATTACTATTTAATTCTCACCCAAACGAGCATTAAATAATTCTAAAATACATATTTTTACTAGTCACATTATAAATATTTTTTAAAATGTTAGATAATTCACCAACTAAAATATTTTTCTAGTACATAAATAACCAACAACTCAAATATTTAATTCTGTCTTATATACATAAATAGTTCACCAATATATTACCAACTCAAATATATTTTTGTCTAATACTTTGATAATTCACCAACTAGAATATTTTTTAATACAGTATAATTTGCTAGCAAAAACCAACAAACTGACAAATTTTGAAAAAAAATTGTCATGAAATTTATTTTTTCTTCTTAATACAAGCATAAATTTGTCAAAAATGTTATATATATAATTTTAAAATTTATAGGATTTGTTAGGATTTTATATATTTTGTAGGAGGATTTCTGAAACTTATCATTGATTCTAAGGCTAGAATTAAACCATAAAGAAACCTCTAGATAATAATGTTAGAGTTCAACAAAAAAAAATGTCATAGTTGGACAAAAAAAATAATGCCATAGTTGGATAATCAACATTATCCTAGAAAAATTCCATACAATTGCAAATCTTTTGAATTTATTGTCTTTTATCCAAAAAATTGCAAACCAAATATCTACCTTCTCACTTGTTAGAAAATTGTTTGTTTGAAAAGTTGTCTTTAAGAAGGACCAAATTAGGAGAATCCTCGATCTAATAAGAATATCTCCAAGGGAAAGAAATTCATTGAATATTTTTCCATACTTGCTTGTCTCAACTACATAATTGAGAGTAATAAAACCAACATCTTCAAAATGAGCTTTGAAGCCTTAATTAGATGAACAAAAAATAACATTAGGAAATGAATTACAATAAATTTAGTGATCTAAGTCTTGTAGAAGTCCTTATATCTATGAAAGGGGTTGTTGGTATTTTTAACAATCACAAAAAAATAATTGTTCCTTATGTAATACAACCTCACCAAAATTTGTTGGAAAATATATATGAACAAATTTTGTAACTCACAAATCATCCTTCACACCATCTGCATCCCTTCATCACTACTAGCCACTCCATCTAAACCACTTGCAAATGAATCATTTTCTATTTAGAGTTTACTTGCCTTTTCACTCTCCTTCTCTCCCATCTTTAACTCACCATCATGTTGTATGCAAACCCATGTAATATCAATTGAAAGGAGTTTAAACAACATCATTGACTACTCTTATAATTATGAAATATAGAAACTATCAATGACCAAGTCAAGGTTTGTGGGTCTATAACTTGACTACTCTATATTTCGATACATATAAGAGGCTAAAAGTGTAATGTGCATCTAATTGAAGTTAGCTCTTATTATTTCTTTATCATTGATTACAATTATAAACACTAAGAAATTTATGTTTTTATAGTCCATAGTGATGATTTTTTAATGAAGACTGATTTTTTAATGAAGACTACTGGCAAATGATTTTTCATCAATGTTTTAGACAACTTAAGTGGATCATAATTATGTGATGAACATATATGATAAAAAATATGCCACAACTTCTTATATATATAATTTTATTTACATTTATGATGCCATCATTAAAACATACCAAAAAACATATTAAATATTAGTAACCAATGCAAGTTAATGATTATAACAATAATTTAGTAGTGATAAAAGTTTTTTTAATTTAGAAAGATTTTTACGTTGAGAGGCGTATTACAATGGCATCCACCAAAAACCAAAATTCAATGTAAGGAAAAATTCTTTGGCTTGAATTTGACATTCAAATGACATGCAACTGACATAACTACATTCATTGTATGTAGACGCTTTTTCAAGCAGATTTAAAACAGGTTTAAAAACAGTTTTATATTTAAAATTAGAGAAAAATGGATGTTATATTTTTTTAAAAATTTATTTGGAAGATATTATCTTTCTTGCTTTTCAAAATATTCTCTTGATTTCATTCAAATTTAAAGATCAATAAAATTCAATTGAACTAAAAAATTTAGAAGTAGAGGTTTATTTCTCCTAACAACCTATTTAAAGATACAAATCAAAAGCTTTTTTACTTAAAATATTTTATGACTTTTTTGAAATTAGAATTTAGTTTACTTTTAGAATGTAAATGATTTGCATGCAAAAAAAGAGAAAAATAAAATAGAAAGGTTGTTTTGATAACTCTTCGCGTATTTTATATATATTAATATTTAATATATGTATGCTAGTTTAAACCTAATTAAAAACACAATTACTATTATTAGGTTTACCAAAGAACTTTGTTAACAACAATTAACCATTATGACTCAGTCATTATAATTAGTTGCTCATAAACTTTGAAGAAAGAAATGTTAGAAAAATTATCTTATACCTTCTTAAGAGATTTCAAACTCTTATTTAATGTCCAAGAATATTATTAAATTTATCTCACTTTATATAGAAAATCTATTTTTCTCATCAGAACTAAATATTATTGGTAATAATGCTACCTAATAACTAATTAATCAATTCAATACAATACAATACAATGGTGGTGGACTGAGTAAAGAAATAGGAATATTTTAAATATGGGAGTATTTTTTTGAAAACCTAGTTTCCTATAGCCCTCTTAAGAGTTTCATATAAAGAATAAAGAAGAAGTATCTAAAATTAAAAAAACCAGAGCTCCAGACGGCTACATTCCACCATTTTTCGTGTAAAGCTTCACCACGTACTACGCTGCCATATTTATAAAATAGAATCCCTCAAGTTTAGGGGCCGATATTCGGGCTGGTAAAAATGGCGGATGCTCCTACTGCCCCTGCTCCTGCCCCTGCCCCTGCCCCTGCCTTAAGGATTCAGCTCCATCAACATCAGCATCAGCAGAGGCCTCCCATTACCGTTTCTAGCCACGCCGACAGAGACCGCGTGCAGGTAACTCTTTTTCTTTGTAAACGAGCCCCCACTTCCATACTTATAGGATTAAACAACTTGTCTTTAAAATATTTTCAATCTGAGCAATGGTAAGAATATTGGAATTCTTTGAGAGAGGGCTTCTGTTGATTGCTATTAATTTAAGTATCTGATACCCGTCTCATCAGAGCTCTATGATCAGATTCGAGGTAGAATTAATTAGGGCATGTAAGAAAATCTTGGAAATTCTTTTGGAGCAATTAAGAACTTCCAACAGTTTAAATTGGTTCATATCGTGAGATTGATTCCACCAATTCACCTCGGTGAGCATCAACTGGTGTAATGCATGTGAAATGCTCCATTCAAGACCGAAAAAATACGTGCGCAGGAGGAATTGACCATGGAAGGAATGACTCATTATTAGAAGCAAGTCTACAAAATATGATATAGGGTCAGTAAATGATAATTAAAAAATTACAAATACCAAGTAACGGAATAATAATGTTAAATTATGTTGCGCTGTTGGAACTCCAATCACTTAGAAAATTACTGGTAAACTTTGAGAAATTTACCCCACATGCGATGAAGGGAGATGTTCTATTGCTGTTTGAAATTTTTATAGGCCAATGGGATGTGGTGCAATAGTACCGGGAAACTCTTAAGAGTGAGGTTCAAGTTCAAATTCTCCTACTGGTAATAAGGTGGCCCATAACAGCAAGGGACATGTGGCGAGGTTGTGTTAGTGATTACGCGGGGGACATTTTAGCCTAATCAGTGTTTACAATTTAAAATTTGATGCAAGTTTAGTCCACGGTGTATTGAAGGCAGCCCATAACCTCACAAGATTTACTAATCAAAAGAAAAATACGTATGAAAGAAGATGTTCATAGGAGAGATCAGAATCAAAATTACTGATGCAGAACACTCTAATTTATTGCTTTTTCTTTCCATTTTATTGGCCATGGGCGGATATCATTCAATTATGAATTGTGAGTAAAGCTATATTCAGACAATGAATGGGAGCTGAAAAGTACCATACAAAGTGTAACACTGACAACAACCTGAAGTCCATGTCTACAGCATATACTCCACATTGCAGTGTTGGAGGGGCCTGGAAGCAGTCTAAAATTTTGTATATATGGTTCAACAAATCAGAAATTGAATGTGCCATATGCACTTTGAATGACGGATTGTTTATGAATCATTATTAATTCTTTGGTTCAGCTTACTCCATGCAGCTAGAGTGGATTAGGTCATTAGGTTGTTGACTGGAACAAATGTTAAATGTAGAAACAGTGTTTGTTTGCAAAATAAAAGTGAAACATGTAAACATTCGGAACAGTGGCAACAAAAATTCAACACCCATAATTCTTGGTATCATTCTGATTCTCACTGTTGACTTGTCCCCGCCTAAAGATAGACCATTACACTACAAATTTAGAATATTGATAACCATTTATATCACAACTTTGACTCTTTGGTGTTCTATGATTTGGAAATCAGGATAGCATTGATGTAATATGACTGTCCTTGACTACAGGAGACATTAAATGCTAATATCAGTTTCTGAGAATTTATTTTATCTACAAATTTGACTATTGCTACCATTTTTCAATAACTTGAATTTGATGGTTTTTATTGAATTTATGATGTTCTTGTTTTAAATGTATGATAAGCTTTAGCTAACTTCTAAGTATATCAAGCCAGAAATTAAAGGATGCAGTTTAGTTTTTTTTAATTTTCGTGGTCATAAAATCTTGTGAAGGGAAACTTTTGGCTTAGATGCTATGATTGATTGGTATTCAATTTATCAAAAAATACCAGACCTCGGATTTAATCTCATCTTGACTTGAGGTTTTTGGAACTTTGGTCTTTGTTTCTATAAGTGTTCCCCTTGCCATGAGACCACAACTCAGCAAACATATGCCTATTTTATTATCAAGGACTCTCACACGAATTGAGGTATGACATCCTCAACATGTCACACACAGTGAGCCTCCTCCAACAACTATCCTACACCATCACATAAATAGCAAAAATGGAGTAATTTAATTTTCATTTTTTAATATATATTTTAGAATAACCCAAAATTCACCATACGCAAAGAACAAAACCACTAACTTGCAAGAATAATAGCAAAAAGGAACAACAGAGGGAGCTGAAGGCTAAAATCAAGGAGGAAAGTCAGAAGCCAAGAGAGCTTCAAGGCCCTCCCAAGCCTTTCGCCGCTCATTAATCAGTGTCAAGAATGGGAATTGGTTGGCCTCCTTATCAGCTAAAAGATCAACAATCATATCAGTTTCCTGAAATCAGTGAATAAAGAAGTTATCATCAAAGGATTTACATAGGGCCAAGGCCTCCTCAAACAAACTTGTACATTTACAACTCAGACAATTCAGCCTACTCAAGCCAAGAATAATAAGAGAGGAGTCACCTTCAACTATAAGTCTATAATTTGTTTACAACCAAAGGTGGAGGCCAACAAGAGGACTTCAATGACCACTGCCCATTCTGATTCATTGTTGGTTTTAGAACCCAAAAACAAAGACCCATCTTTTTAGATGGATCCAGATGAATCACATATAACAGTCTCCAACCCTGGCTAAACTTGGATTACCTTTAGAGGGGCCATCAATGTTCAACTTACAAGAGCCCTGTGGGGTTTTCAACAAATGTGATCCTTTATGAGCAATCCAAATATCGATTATACCATTAATTGGAATTTTCTTTTTTAACAGGTAAATGAAGGAATCTATTAGGGCCCTCACTCATAACAAGGGAAACTTTAATACATTCAAACAATACAATGAACTCCACTTTGTGCATAAAATTCAAACTCCTAAAGAAACCTAAAAGCTAAGAGAACACCTTGTTGATTGCCAAACTTGTCATGGTGTTACTTGCACCATGCAGGGCACGAAAGTTTGGAAAGTCTTGTAGATGTGGGACTGATTTGCAAGGCAATCTTTGGGACAAAAAAGCCGGCTCTTTGTCTATTCTAGCTAAGCCTAAAACTATTGAAGGGAAAAGGGGAGGAATGCTGAAAATAAATAACTGAAAGCTAAAGGTGATACACCAGAATAGGAATTCCTTTCTCACAAAGTTGTAAAACACACTAAGTAATAGTCAATAGAAACTAAAATATGCATAATCATAAAAATGCGTTAGACAACTAATCCATAAAAGAATTGCCAAGAAGCAAGACAGCAAGAATCTCAACTCCTTGTGTATATATATAAAAAGACTTCTAGATACACACATTGAGGTTGCTCTAGGGCTTAATAACAAAGGAAATTGAGAAATCAAATTACATGCAAGGCTTGTCAAGCTCATGAGTTCAAAGCAAAATCTGGGTACAGTTGAGCACAGGGCCCTTTCTTTATAGAAGAAACCCCAAACACTTGAAGAGCACACAGGAAATACTGAGAAGGGGAGGGAGAGGGTGAATCAGTGTTTCAAACTTTTAAAACTTAAAACCACATGAATCAGAAATCAAAATAGTAAGAGCAAACATCAATCAAGGAGAACACCAATTCACGTGGAAAACCCTTTCAGGTAAAAAACCACGGCAGAACAATTGCTTTCATTAACTTCAAAGGGCACCAACCCAGATTACAAAAGTGAGCACCAACTCACTAAGAGCACCAACTCTCACAAAGCACCAACTTCGAACAGCTGAAGCACCCACTCCAGCGTGAGCACCAACTCACCTAAAATCTTCTCAACACTGCAATTCTGATTTCAAAACCAATCTGTCCAACATGTGTCTCAAATTAAGAGCTGATATAACACTTCGGAAACTTCAACCTCACGTCCAAGAAACAGGAAGGAATAACTCAGCTAGAGAATTAACTTTTTCACAAACACCCCTGATTTTCTGAGCATGGAATGATTGCTGGGACTAGAATCTGACAGTAGCTTTCTGAGACTCGAATCTGAAGGTAGCTTCACACACAGACTGACATTATCCATATTTCTGAGACAAAAACACTCTGAAGAAGTATGCCATCTATGTGAACACTCACACAATATGCAAACAACTTCACTCTCACAACATTTTAATCACCACGTCCTTTGCCTAGAGCGACTACAAGTTGCAGCCCGTAGCAATTCAATGAAATGAAGACCCTCCGCATTTTGAAATATACCCACTTCTTTTCAATGAAAGCACACAGCTTCAACCTGACATGCACTCCATAAGAATACATAGTTGATATACATGTTTTAACCGCTGAGCACATCTGCATATCTTATGCCTTCAACCAGCATTGACAGAAACTTAAGAAGAATTTAAGAAGAACTAAAACACAGACAGAAACTTAAGAAGAACTTAAGAAGTGAAATGGTAGATGCCAAATCCAATTACGCAGATGAGACAAAGGGGGAAGAAAATAAATAAGGCAATCTTACATTCAAAACTAGTTCCAGAATTCATTATTTTTGCTCTAATGCCTTTCTCGGGATATAGATCAGAGATCTTAATGTCTGGATATTTAAAATTGCCGGAATCATCTATAAGTTCTTCTTTATCTTGGAAGTAATTGTGGATAACATGAGAGAAAGAACTACTTGCATTCATTGAACTTTGCGTTGCCATGGTGTGGAGATGTAGAACTTACTTGAGGTCGCTTTGAATTCGTTCCCTGCTACAATTCTGACTAACTGCTCACCCTAACGCCTGTCCTTCGGCTTAAGTGGGATTTACGGACTTACTGCAGGTCCACAGGTACTGGTAATAGCTAATGTCGTTCAGATCCGAGTTCTCCAACGCAAGACTAACAAACTTAATGAGGCAATGCCTTCTTCAAGACCCAAATTGCTGCTAAAATAAAGACTACAACTACACAAAAGATCTTGACAAATAGACTTGGAAATTATAATCACTTTACTAGAAAGTTATTTTGTTAACAAGTGGTTCAGGAATATGCAAAACCTCATCCATTACCATTTCAATGAAGCTTTGGTTGATTCAGATGAAGAGGAAGATTTCAAAGAAAAGATTGGGATGTCCAGTACCCCAATAAAGTTTTGGTGTGGTCGCCAAGCTATACATATCAGAATCAGAGGACTCTTTGGAATGAATTGGTCTAAACAAAGCAAAATGAACTTATTAAAAGCTATTAAATTTGGGTTTATTACTCGAATAAGTTTTGACCAAGAGTCTTTTGAAGATTATGCAGATTTAGTTGGTGCAAGATTTAATCCTGATATGGAAGAATTTTTAAATCTTTTATATCCAAATTATTACCATCAAGCCTGTGATAGTCTGACAAATTATCTGATGTGTTATCCAAGGGCTGGATACAGGTTCCCCAGAATAGAATTCTATCCTCTCACAGCACAATGGAAAGCTGAAGTTAGAATTCAGAATATGGAGATTACTCTGAGACCTGCACTTCTCGCCGCTAGAGCAGAGCTGGATATTGCATATTCACAAGACTACATGGTCCAAATTGACTATGTTTTTAATACAAGGGAAGCTGATTGGGAACGATCATATGAAGAACTACCAGATGAATTACTTGATCCAATACCTTTCTAAGGTTAGCACAAGGGCTTGTCTGTGCCGTGATGTCACCCACGTTAAGATGTGACAATAGGATGCAACCCTATCTAAAAAGCAAGATCCCCATAATGACTTTTGGGTGTAAAGTCGGCATGTACGTGACATGTGTCCTAATCACGGTTGTCTACTTTTCCTGTTCACGCCTTTTCACATGGCTACATAAAAGTTTGTCGGTTGGTATTATCTATGTTCATGCATTAACCCCGTGGGTCATGCTACGGATAATATCCTTTTTACGTGTCACTCTTCTATTGACGGATTTCAAAATTTTGAAAAGAAGAGGTTAAAGTTTTGCTTCGATGGAATCAGTCTCTTCCTATAAGAGGACCTCGAAGATGCCTTCTTAGACACACGGAGTTAGAGAGAAATCTTAGTCTTTAGTAAGAGTCTAGAATATCAGACTTATGCTCTCTCCTGCGCTTAGTGCGATCTGGATGATCAGAATCTGATAATATTGTAATGAATTCTGGAACTAGTTTTGAATGTAAGATTGCCTTATTTATTTTCTTCCTCCTTTGTCTCATCTGCGTAATTGGATTTGGCATCTACCATTTCACTTCTTAAGTTCTTCTTAAGTTTCTGTCTGTGTTTTAGTTAATTCGCAAATTGGTATCAGACAGAAAAAGAGGAATATAATTATACTTGCAATCTCAAAGAGTTTTGCAATCTTCCTCCTATCAATCAGCTCAAAGATTTTCAACAGCTAAGGCAATTCAAAAGGGTAGGTAGCAGTAATAAATGTAGATGCAAAAAATCTACACAGAGAAATTACCATGAAGGAGAATTTACCTTCAAAAGAAGTAAACATGGTAGACGGAGAAAATCCTATAAGGCCATTCCTTATAGAAGGAGAAGATCTCAAAGACCTCCTCCATTTTTGTTACAGAAAAGGAATAACCAAGCACCAAAAGGAATAAAGTGCTTTATTTGTAAAGGCCCCCATTATGCTACTAATTGTCCCAAAAAGCTAAATCCTGGTACTAAGATCTATGCTGTTTTTGAAAAAGACAATCCAGGATGGGAAGTAGTAGATAGTGGTACAACAACTACAAATCTTAAAGATTTGTATGAGTTAATAGAGATTGTTCCTGATTCGAATTTCATGATAAGAGGAAAGGATCATAGAAAGCATTTGAAAAATTTGTCTTAATCAAGTCCAGAAAGTTCAGAACCTGATGAATATTTTTTAGTATCTTTGCTAAAATCTTCACTAGAGGATTTAAAAGTGAACATTCGAATTGAGAAATCAAAGGATCCTTATAAATTAGCAGGAACAAGAGAAGAAAGAAGAAAAGCTGTTCATCAGCATCTGGCTAAACTTAAGAGCCTAGAATCTGACAAAGCTGAAGTTGAAAAGCAACTAAAGCTTCAAAAGAAACCCTCTCAAAGGGAAAGTCAAAATACAGACCATGGGTATAAAATTCGTCCATGGCAAAGAAAGACCAAAGAAGAAGGAACATCTTCTTCAAAACATAAATCTTCTTCCAAGCATTCAAATACAGACTCTGATGTGATTGCTATTTTTAACAAATTAGATCTTCTGCTCAATGATGTCACAGATCTCAAGAGACTTCTCAACTCTCAACACAAGGAAATCAGAAATCTCTCTGCCGAGGTGGGAGAAATTAAAGAGATTTTATTCAAAGCAGAACAAGAAGCAGCATCAGACATAGAAGCAGAACAGTCAGAAGCCAGCAGCAGTAACAATAGTCTTATTCAAAAGACATGATAAATCTTGCTCACTACTGCTAGCAAATAATGGTAATTATATCAGGATTAATTTTTGTTTTCCTGGATATAAAAAGATTCCCTTAGATGCTTTTGTGGACACAGGATCCTCCAGATCCTTGGCAAAAACAAATGCTATTCCTCCAGCATTTTGGAAAGAAAAGCCTGACCTCCCACATAGTTATGCTATCAATGGAGAAAGGATTCAAATGGGAAGATATGCACAAGATGTTCATATCGAAATCATGGGAAAAATCTTTATTACTGATTTTATTGAGTATAATGACTTAGAGGATGACATTTTATTAGGATTTCTATTCTTTACTAAATATGAGCCACTTCAGTTCTGGAAGCATAAAATTTCTTTAAGGCATGAAGATGGTCAAATAGAAATTCCTACACTCAAGATTGTGAATCATAAGTTTGATCATAAAAGAGAAAGCAAAAAAGTAAAGGTAGCTATAAAAGAAGCAGCAGAGCAACCCTCTGAACTTTCTGGACTTGATTCAGACAAATTTTTCAAATGCTTTCTATGATCCTTTCCTCTTATCATGAAATTCGAATCAGGAACAATCTCTATTAACTCATACAAATCTTTAAGATTTGTAGTTCTTGTACCACTATCTACTACTTCCCATCCTGGATTGTCTTTTTCAAAAACAGCATAGATCTTAGTACCAGGATTTAGCTTTTTGGGACAATTAGTAGCATAATGGGGGCCTTTACAAATAAAGCACTTTATTCCTTTTGGTGCTTGGTTATTCCTTTTCTGTAACAAAAATGGAGGAGGTCTTTGAGATCTTCTCCTTCTATAAGGAATGGCCTTATAGGATTTTCTTCGTCTACCATGTTTACTTCTTTTGAAGGTAAATTCTCCTTCATGGTAGTTTCTCTGTGTAGATTTTTTGCATCTACATTTATTACTGCTACTTGCCCTTTTGAATTGCCTTAGCTGTTGAAAATCTTTGAGCTGATTGATAGGAGGAAGATTGCAAAACTCTTTGAGATTGCAAGTATAATTATATTCCTCTTTATTTAACTGAAGTGCACCTAATAAGCATTGCTTCTCCAGCTTATATCTTATCAATCTTTTAACTGTAGGAAAACTCACATCATCAAGCTGTCTATTCTCTTTTCTAATTATGTAATCTTGAGCCCATGCACCTAATCCACAAGGTAAAGAATTGAGGTAATACTGTTTTGTGGTTAGATCGTGCATTTTATTTGCTGCAACCATATATGATTCAAACATGCAATTGTATGGATCAAACTTGGCTAAATTTTTTAACCTCATTGATTGCAATATCTTATTTGCTTCTAGGGCCTGATTTGAAATGTCATCACAGAAGAGATCTGTTAACAACCATTTAAATTCATCAAATCTATCTTGAAATATATCATCTTTTCCTAAGTTCTTTGGATCCACTAAAAAAGGATCTGTTGGCAATGTTGGAATTTGTTTGGGCATTGGTCCTGTATCTGGTAGATTATTCCACCAATTTCTCAGCTTACCAGTCATTAATTTGACTGCATATAATACTTTTGCCGGTTCTGTCCAGGTTCCACCTCTTTCAAAAAGATTCTCTAGGGTGTCAGTCCATGTACAAATAGCTTCATAAGGATTAACCAGTTTATCTATATTCAAAATTTAACCACTGGATGCATAAGGACGCATCTGTTCTGGCTTTAGATTTTCTATCACTGGTTCTTGCATTTCTATGTCCATGGATACTTTCTTCAATGACTCCCATGATTCTCTTTCTTCTAATTGGTTATAATTGGACAAATCTAAATTAATTTCCTCATTATCAGTATTTACAGAGGAATCAGAATTAGTTGAACTATAAGAAATAGTTAAATTATTCTCATCTGAAGATTGATATTCAGATTCTTTATTTGCATAACCAGGTTCATTCATGAAAACTGGTTCTTCCTGTTCTTTTTCTACTCCTATTTCTTCAAGCCAATCTTTGAGATTTTCTTCTTTATTTGCTAAAGTATGCTCTTTTACTTAGGCATTTCAAAATGTTTAGTTGGCTTTCTGGAAGATTTTTGAGAAGAACTTGATGTCCTTTCTTCTTGTGAAGGTTTTCTCCTTTGGATATAAACCTTTGGAACACTAGGAGTATCTACTGCTTTGCCTTTCTTTTCCTTTTGTTCTTCTTCAGAACTATCCTTACCAGTTTCTGTTACTCTAATTTTTCTTTACATATATTCTGACTTTTTCTAGCTTCTTAGCTACCGATTCTAAGAGAGCTTTATTTTCTACATCAGCAACTTGTCTAGATGATTCATTCATCTGCTGATCTCCATAAATATGAGTCAGATAATTATCTTGATGTTCTTGTGTAGAAGATATTTTCTTTACACTTGCATGAACTTGAGTAACATCATAATTAACACTGGTAATATCATTTGACAAAGTACCACAGTAGTGTTCTATATTTTTAAGAACAGAAAAATGCTTTTGCTGATCTTCAGAAATAATCTCTAACTTATTTACAGCTTCTAGAGATTGATCATTAGAAAAACGAATATCTACAGCCATATCATCTAAATTATCTTGGGCAGAAATCATCCATTGGGAGGTCCAATTCCTCTGAGCTTCAGAATTCTTTTGCTTTCTTCCCAACTCTGTATGAAGCTTTGCTTCATGTCTTTCCCATGAATTCTTATCAGGATTTATTACTGTGAATGGTGCAGTAGTAGGCCATCTACCTGTTTCATAGCTTACTATTTCCTGCTCCTGATTATTCAATTCCATCTTATATTTATGTTTTTTCTCTGAACCTGCTCTTGGTAGCTTAGACTTAGGGAGGCGCTATTTCATCATGCAACTCTTATCTCCCATCTTAGTCAATTTAATACCTTTTCCTTTCTGAGCTGCCTGTTGATCTGTTTTTGGTGTTAATGATAACCTTTGGCTTACAGATCTGGCTAACTTATCCATAAATTCTGGATCTTTGCTAATTTCAGAAAGTGAGGCTGATGAGGTTTTGGATGGAATATGTCTGGGAATGTGATCTGAACCAATTGACTCTTCAGGATTATAGTCAATAAATGGTTTATTGGATGTGGTGGTAAAATTTCTTGATATGGACAGAGATCTAGGAATGTTAGATCTGGGGATAGAAAAACTTGTTGATGCTTCAGGCTGAGTAGACATTGTTTGGTCTGGAAGAGCCTGGAGGTCAATGCTGGCTAATCTCCTACTTTGTTGTCTGGGTCTATCCGAGAATAAACCGGATGAGGATGTAGGAAGCTTTTGGAACTTGGGTTGAGTTTGGTTTATTAACTGTTCAATAACAGGAAACCCTATGTCAAACCCAGTTGCATCTATATGTCGGCCATAATCGTCGACATTAGCATTGGCATCTGTATAAGTTACCCCCGCGGAAAATTTGGAAGGAGGAAAAATTGTGTTAAGAAGTCTATATACACATCTGCCACCTAAAGTAGCATAGACCGACTCTGGTTGTAAAACTACACCTTTAACCTGTAAAAGTAAACAAAAAGCCGTTTGGACAAATTTATCATCTAGGTTTATGGTGAAATTAGGTCTAATAGACATTAGTGCATCACCACCTTTTTGTTCATCGGAAGATTTGACTAATTTTCCTTTGAACTGTCCTATGACTGCTTGATCCCATATCCTACACCGAGTGTCTATAAGGGTAGCAAAATATTCAGCTTCCCTTGTATTAAAAACATAGTCGATTTGGACCATGTAGTCTTGTGAATATGCAATATCCAGCTCTGCTCTAGCGGCGAGAAGTGCAGGTCTCAGAGTAATCTCCATATTCTGAATTCTGACTTCAGCTTTCCATTGTGCTGTGAGAGGATAGAATTCTATTCTGGGGAACCTGTATCCAGCCCTTGGATAACACATCAGATAATTTGTCAGACTATCACAGACTTGATGGTAATAATTTGGATATAAAAGATTTAAAAATTCTTCCATATCAGGATTAAATCTTGCACCAACTAAATCTGCATAATCTTCAAAAGACTCTTGGTCAAAACTTATTCGAGTAATAAACCCAAATTTAATAGCTTTTAATAAGTTCATTTTGCTTTGTTTAGACCAATTCATTCCAAAGAGTCCTCTGATTCTGATATGTATAGCTTGGCGACCACACCAATTGCTTTCATTAACTTCAAAGGGCACCAACCCAGATTACAAAAGTGAGCACCAACTCACTAAGAGCACCAACTCTCACAAAGCACCAACTTCGAACAGCTGAAGCACCCACTCCAGCGTGAGCACCAACTCACCTAAAATCTTCTCAACACTGCAATTCTGATTTCAAAACCAATCTGTCCAACATGTGTCTCAAATTAAGAGCTGATATAACACTTCGGAAACTTCAACCTCACGTCCAAGAAACAGGAAGGAATAACTCAGCTAGAGAATTAACTTTTTCACAAACACCCCTGATTTTCTGAGCATGGAATGATTGCTGGGACTAGAATCTGACAGTAGCTTTCTGAGACTCGAATCTGAAGGTAGCTTCACACACAGACTGACATTATCCATATTTCTGAGACAAAAACACTCTGAAGAAGTATGCCATCTATGTGAACACTCACACAATATGCAAACAACTTCACTCTCACAACATTTTAATCACCACGTCCTTCGCCTAGAGCGACTACAAGTTGCAGGCCGTAGCAATTCGATGAAATGAAGACCCTCCGCATTTTGAAATATACCCACTTCTTTTCAATGAAAGCACACAGCTTCAACCTGACATGCACTCTATAAGAATACATAGTTGATATACATGTTTTAACCGCTGAGCACATCTGCATATCTTATGCCTTCAACAAGCATTGACCAGCACAACTCACATGATGAAGCTACTGTTCACTGTCAAACTCATAGCATTTTAAATATGTATGACCAGAGAATACAATCGAGTATTTTTCACAGCCATGCACTTATATATCAATTAGCTCCCACCATAATTTTTATCGATTAACACACACGACTTCAACAAATACGTGAACCTTTTCTCTCACACCTGAAGAATATCCATGCAGGAAGAAAATCATGTCTCCATAGCATACCACTCAGTGCACATCCTTTTTTCTCACTAAATTAGACCGTTCCAAGCAAGGATAAAAACAAAAAACATTTTAATAACAATATCTTCCACTCAAAGGCACGAACCGACTCAGATGCAGACGCTGCTATAATAAATACTCCCTAAACAAAGAAGCCACAAACCACACATAACGTCTGCCAGGCATATTGTAAAAAAATGGAAGTTTCAAATGAAAGCGTCTGTTAAGACCTTCAGTCGCCCCATACTCTCCATTGGTCCACATCATGAAAGAAAGACCGGCAGCACCTCACAAAAAGGATAAAAGATGAAAGTCTGTTGAAAAGTCTTTAAGAGGAACAATAGCCAGGGAATGTCGCTGCCAATTAATGTTTAAATGCCATGAAGGCTTAGACGGCACCATGGGGAGAGACGACGCAAAAAAAAACACAAGTCCATAAGCCATTGACATTAATATCCAAAACGTTACCACTCAGGAAGGCCGCCATCGACAGTAAAGACAAAGGCATTACAAAACAGATTCGCGTATAAACAATATGAGCCACCTTAACATGGAGTTGTCGGAATTAGACTGGAGCCGCCTCACACTTGTAGCCGTTGATCTTATTGACAATTCAACGCAGTCAAAGCAAATCTGACTTGGCACTGACCTTACACGGTGTGAGCCACCACACTCATAATTCACAGAAATATATGAACATATTAATCACTGTCACATTTACAAGAGAAACCGCCTATGTATGACTTGGCACATAGACAATGAATTTGCTGACTCAAAACTACTGACATGGCCCAAAGTCCGCCATAATGCTAACTCCAACAGTTACACCTTCAAACATTGGCAATTACAAACATAGACAATATGTAGCGAAACAAAGATACTCTGATTATAAAATGCCAGCCTTCGACATCAATGACAAATATTTCAACAACACTAACAGAGTTTCCTCCCAAATTACAAGATTTCAAATTCATGTTGGGACAATGACTACCCATGCCTTGTTAGTGGTTGGAGCGCCCCTTAGGAATGCACAAGATGCATAGCTTGAATCTGCATTTGAAATACTTCCGACTCTGCAAATGTAACTACCTAAAGTCCATGGTTGGTTGCATGTTGTGCACAAGTGGTTGCAGCTCTTGTCTCAGACTACACATAAAGGAGTGGTTGGGAATTTGAAATTTTGGAGAATTCTCGCTGGATTTTGATTCTTCTACAATTGAATGTGGTTAGGTCTGTGTGAGAAAGTTTCACAAGCCAAATTGCCTAAGAGAGGCTTTTGAATCCTCCCAAGAATGCTTTGAGTTCAAAAAATGGTTAGCAGGCTCTCCAACACTCAAAAACAGTTAAGAAATGCCTTCGTGAATCATGAGCTGTTAGACTAGAGTTGACATGGCAAGATTTGCTATCTCTCTATGGAAATACTCCACTTGCTACTCCAAGCCTTGTTGAACTAGTTGATTTATGTGTGCCCTTCATGCTTGCTATTGTTTGCCTCAATATTGTCAATTGATCTTTGCATCTTTTGGCAACTTCTTCCTCATCCAATATGTTATTGATCTTTTGGGCTGTATCATTCATATTCCTGATACTTGCTGAAACCAACTTGTACTATGCATGTTGTACAACTTTAGCACAAATACCCTTGGCATTTGCAATCATCTATGGTAGAGTGTTCGTGCTCAAGGTTTGAGCTGCATCCATAATTTGCTATGCTGAAACCATCTCAATGGTTGTTTTCATGATAGCTTCCTAGTAGGATTTGTGCAAGGCCTTGATCAATTGTAGAGACCTTGCCGAATTCTTCAGTTCCTCTTAGTAGGCCATCAACTTCTTGATATCTTCTTTATAGGCATTTAGTCTATTCTCTAGGTTCTTTGCATTCTCTCTGTAACTCTTGACCATGAGCTTTTGAGCATCAGTTTGACTCTCTAGCTTGGTCAATTCATTATCTTGTGTACTTACCTTTTGCTTGAGGGCTAGATTTTCAGTGTTTAGGGCATCCTCTTTGGCTTTGAATTGTTGTAATTGCTTTCCTCAAATCTTCAACTTGTTTTTGTAATGCATCTTTGGTTGCCCTTTTAGTTACCATTTGGCTTTTTAAGTCGAGGATTTACAACCTCAACCTCTATTAGCTTGGCATGAATCTCAATGATGCTCTTCTTGGGAGCCTCAACTTCTCCGTCTTCTTTTTGTTGGGATGTTTTAGTTATAGTGGCTACTTGATTTTCACCAAACCCTAATCATTCCATTTGGCAAAATGAAAACCTTTGCCAAGGGTTTTGAGGAAACTAAAAACCATAGTTGGAAAACTCGGACTCGCTGCGGACTCGGCAGCCCAAAAATATGACTCGGACTCGGGACTCGGCACGGATTCGGGAAAAGACTCGGCTAGGACTCGACAAAAAAAAACCTTAGTTTTACAAAAAAACAAGAACAAATTAATGCATTTAGAGAACATAAGAGCCTAATTTGATTATCAAACACTCAATAATTGAAATTTAATCATTCATAGTCATCAAATACTCATAGTTTCAATGTATAACATCACAAGATTATAAATGTTTACTTATAATCTTGGCTTCTTTCAACCACAATTCAATTTGCAGACCTCTATTTCACAAACTTGAGTGTTAAAATGAAAGAAAAAGTTAAAAAAAACATGGGTTTTTAACCCCTTTTGACTCCCAGCGACACAGGAGAGTTTTGGGTTGGGACTCCCGAGTCCAACCTCAGGACTCTTTTTAACCCCTTTTGACTCCCAGCCACACAGGAGAGTCCTAAGTTGGGACTCCCGAGTCTGACCTCAGGACTCTCCTAGACTCAACTCCCGAGTCCGTGGCGAGTCGACTCGGCTGGCCTATGGACTCCTGAGTCCGCGGCGAGTCCGCAAACTATGCTAAAAACCATGTTTGAATAATCAATGTATGATCAAACCCTAACTTTATTGCTGTCATATCCCTTAGAGAAGTACAAATACTACTTTGCTTTATTGATCAAAAGAATTGATGTTCTAAGGATGAAACTCTAGCGTTTGGACTGTCCGACTGTTGATAAAAATGAAATCAGAGGTATTCCGAGGTTGTTTCAGCTACCACCAAAAATACATGAAGAATTGTGTCTTAGGCAATCTATAATGTTGTTTTTGCTTCTGTAAGAGGTTGAACAATCTTGTCATAGGCGCCATCCTTGCTGCAGCTAGTCAAAGGATGTTTAATTGTCTCATAGGCACCTTCTGCACCCACTCCTATGACTTAATCTAAGCACCCCTTTTTGGTTGTTATAATCCCTAACTAAAATATTCATATAAGTTGCTCATATATGGAAAGAGTGCAACAAAAATCAACCAAAACATTCATACAAAATACTTAGATCTGAAATGCCCACATAAACACATTTGCACATATAAGCTGGCTTGAACAAAGCATTTTATTCAAATAATTCATTCAATGATCACAAGATTTTTGCTTAAGTTGTTTGTTGGTAACAAAGATTACAATGATCACAAATATATTCAAAAATATATTCCGAATGCTAAAATGCCCAAACACTAAAATCCACTAAGCTTGTAGTGTAGATGCAATCTCTATGTGAAGTTGCCCCTATGAATCCAAAGGGGTTTGATCCTTTGGACTTCAAGAAACCAATGGGGTTTTGTTCATTGATCTCTAGAACCTAAGGGTTCTTGTCTTTAGATCTACTAAGCGAACACAAGTGCTCAACTTTGCAATTTTGGGTTTGTTGAGATGATGTCCAAAGATAATCCAAATTGATGAAATCGCTCGCCTTATATAGAGTTTGGAGACCTAGCATGGGCCCACTTGTATTGAGAGTCGTTTGAAAGTTTCCCACCATTTTATATTCAAATTTGAAATCATTAATGATGTCCTTGGTTGGCCTTGATGATTGGTGACTTTTGTTATTCGAATGTCGGGGATATATGAAAGAGCATATTAGGAGGTGGGGGTTTGAGGAAATGCTTGCCCAAAGTATTCAATGGTTGGAGGGAGTGGGGATGGGGGTTGGTGATACTGAGTACAAGAGGAAGTGAAAGTCTGTGGGTCTGCAACAATAAGCAAGGGGGAGGCTAGGGATTGTGGTCTTAGGATATTCGATAATGGTGGGGAAGTGGGGAATGGAAGAAAGGTATGACAGTATGAGAAAGTTTGAAATTCCGCCCAAGGTTGGGAAGTGATTCAAACATCCTCAAACTTAGGATAAGGGACAGTACAGAAAGATAGGCTTTGGCGCTCCTCTTAATTGTTCTTGTTATTTAAAACATTCTTTTCATCTGCACTAGGCATCTCCCATGTCTTTGCCTCTAAAAACATCCCTTACTGCTCTTGGCATGCCTAATAGTCATTGTTGCAACTTAAGAAGAATTTAGGTGCACTTTACCAACATGTTTGTCACTCAAAAGATCCTTAGGCACTTGTTTTAGACATGAATGCCACTTAAATATTGAGGGAAACACATTCAAGTGTGCTATCTTCTCACTAAAGATACTTAAAACCCTGCACTCCTCATGTTGGTGTGCTTTTCAGCCACTTTTGTCACCCATAACAACTCCAATTGTGCCTATATGACACCTTTGTCACTTAAATTGCTAACATCCTGACCTATGTGCATATTTCTAGCATTAATGCCACTTAATGCATCCCTTCTGCTACTGAGGTGCACATATGTGTAGGCCTTGTTAGTTAATGCATCCTATCCACTGCTCAAGCTTGCAGATTGACTCCATTTGCCACTTAAATCTCCTAATTTCTCCTTCTAACTGTCCCTATGAGCAGCTTCGCCACTAAGACTTCAATCAGGTTCCTCTTTTTTGTATTCACATCACCTGAAATCTTTGCTTTGTCTCCCAAGTACACCATTTTGTTACATCTGCCATTGAAGGTTTCATGTAAGACATTTAGGTGCGTTTTTAACCTCTTGTTGCCACTTGAGAGCTGGCTGAGACACTTGGGCTCATCTTTGACATTCTTGTCACTTGACTGCTGCATCATACCCCTCTGGCATGATTTTTCTCTGCCCATGCCACTTGAGTTCATAGATATCACTCCTAGTAGCTTCTAGGCTCATACTCTCTCACTTGAAACAAAGCAACAACCTACTTGGATGAAAACATCTTTGCTCCCCAACTTCTTTGGACTGATGTACAATTAGACAGACATTAAGACTTGAATGATGACATTCAGCCTATATTTGCAACAAGTTGATAGACAGAGATGACAGAGCTTGCAAGAAAAGACTTGCCTTTTAAATTTTCATAAGGGTGTAACACAAGCCAGAAGTTACCACCAAGGTTAGCTTACTCAAAAATCTTTGTGTTCCAAGTGGCAATCTGAGCCAGGATTACCGGAAAACTAGTAGGTCACTTTGTTGGGAGCATAATCCTTTTACCTTTGTTTGAACTGTTTAATGTGTTAGAAAGCTTCTAATGTGTAAACAAGAAGGAAGAATGTGAAACTTAGCTTGGAAAATTAACCCTCCAATGCCAATCCAGAAAGCCCAAAAACTGCAAAAATACAATGTGACCCAATTCTCATACAATTATCAAATTTGCCTGTCATCATCCACCAACCCAATTTGTCTTTATCCATGCCTAATGGCTGAATTCTTGGATTCTGAAAGTGGAACACTTATCTTCCCCTTTGAGTATCATTATTTATCTAAGTTGTCGAATCGGGTACGGGTATGGGTATGGTACGACGATACGGCAATTTTTTTTTTTGGTGTGGGTACGTTTGGGTACGTCCGTACATAAAAAATATTATAATTATAATTTACAATTATGATATAATAATATTATAAATTTATTACTTAATATTATAAATTTGTTATTTTATAATACTAATTTAAAATTTTGAACTATTATAAATTTATAATACTAATTATATTATAATAATATATATGAATTATAATTAAAATTTAATATTATATAATATTATGTTATTAAATAAATTAATAATAATATTATAAAATGATACATAGGTGATATAATAGGAGCTATTATAAATTAAAAATTAAAACTAAAATTTATAAATTATAAATGTATAATAAAAATAATAAATTTATAAACTGTAATATAATAATAATTTTATAAACTAGTATAAAGTATACTTTATACTTAGAAAAGATTTAAAAGAAAAAATGAAAAAAAATCAGTTGAAAAAATACGTGGAGAAAACATGCAGTTGGGAGATGGCAGGAGAAGATGTCGCTGGTGATACCCACAACCGCGCCTCAAGTCTACAACCGCCTGCAACCTGGAAGACCGACGAAGTCACAGGGCCTGAATCGGAATGAAATCGCCTTAGGGTTTTCGCGTAGAAGAAAGCAAGCCAAAAATGATCGACATAAATAAACGCCGTCATGAAAAGAGAAATAAACGTGTTTAGGTTTTTTTTAGCTAAAATTTCACACAGAAACATTGCAAAAAGGTTTCGAAATCCTTGGAAAATGCTTCAAAAACTCTGCTAAAACGCCACGTCATGTAAAAATGGTAAGAAAAATGTAGATGCGTTTCAGATGCAAAAATACCGTACCCTGTCTGATTTTGTAGCGATTCAGGGAAGTATCCGTTTGCAAACGTACCTGTACCTGGAATCGGCAGGGTAAAGGGCCAATTCCGGTAACTTAGTTATTTATTGATGTACACCATTTTATATACCAATGTACTTTACCTGAAATTGGAGAGGTGAAATTTTGTAGTAAAGTATCTTTGGATTGCTACCTTTATGAAAATAAACCTCATTTTCAATACTTTCATTTGTATTGTAGTATATATCATCTGTGCTTGTTGGATTTGCTAATTTGTTTTGGTTTATTGCTTTCATAACATATTTAGGTTTTGCTTTTTAGCATGTTATCAACCAGATTGCCAAAAAAATCTGGATCAGCTTGGCCAAAACCATAATGAAGTTCATTTGCTAGAAAATTAATAAGCTATTTAGTCTTAAGTGCAGCAAAACCTTCTATAGGCTTCAGTGTGATATCCTAGAAATGGAGTATGAAGTGATAAGGATAGGTATCAGCAATATAAACTGTTTGGGTCCTGAATGACAAGGTCATTGTTGACAAGCCCTCATCAAAGTCGATTTACAGCTCACTGGTCAACTAGTACCATGTTGACCACTACCAAGTTATCAACTAGTGGATATTTAATTTCAGTTGTTACTTTGTGCATTGGCAAAAATAGGACAATCTTCACTTGTAAGTATATGGGTATGGAGTGAAGAAACTCATTTCTAAAACATGCATGTTTTGAGACTTGTGGCATTAATAAGCTGTGTGTTAACAAATGTGAGTATGCATCTACAAATGCGTGATAATAACAATTTTGAATTTATTGGTACTTTTCTTGACAGGCAAATCATAAAGGAAGAAAGAAGTGGAATCATATTGGCAGAACATTTCTAATCAGTTTTCTAGAAGAAAGAGTTGCTACATGAATGTTTGGCAAAATCAGAAACAATGAATGGAAATTTTCAGTAGAAAAATGAAATATATGTCTGACTGAGATACATCAATACATTTTTTATAGAAGATGAATGAATTGTCCTAGAAGATGAAATATATTGTCTCAGTGGTTAGCAAAGAAATGGCATCATGTAGCAATGGATAGTGCTAACTGCTAGGCAGGGCCATGGTAATTTGCACGAGGCCCTAATATGTATGGTTGACTATGCCACCACCCAAGGGAAGGGCACAAGACAACAGCTAGAAAATTGTTGATCCCATGTGGCAGTCTATCAAAGGGTAATGTTGCATGAAGCCTCTCTTGTTGAGCGGAGATTTGGTTAGATACTACCAATATTGGATCGCTGGTGATAGTTAGTGTAATGGCCCCAAACTGTTTCTTTTTTTTATATACACCCAAGGGAAGGGCACAAGACAACAGCTAGAAAATTGTTGATCCCATGTGGCAGTGTATCAAAGGGTAATGTTGCAGGAAGCCTCTCTTGTTGAGCAGAGATTTGGTTAGATACTACCAATATTGGATCGCTGGTGATAGTTAGTGTAATGGCCCCAAACTATTTTTTTTTTTATAATATTTGATGGAATACATAAACCTTCACACTTTCTGATCACCAAGAGCTTGATGTGGGCAAGGTGAGAGCATAAGGTGATTTGGGATGTTATCTTTTTGGCAGCAAGCTTCACAGATCTGAAATGATGCAATATTGGAAATGAAATTGATACTAATGTCTTGGCAGCATACTCATCTAGACTCACAACTTAATTCTAAATTGTAGAAGGTGGAAGTGAAATAGATAATCTAATTTCTTGGCTGCGTAGCCTTCTAGACTTTAACAGATCTATTCTAAATTGGCAGTAAACCTTCCAGATTGATACAAATAAGCAATTAAGCTTAGAAACTGAAATTTCTCAGAAGAATTCTGAATTTAACAGCAGGAAACCTCCTCAAATTATTGTATTAGCCAACATGCCAATGAAGAAATAATAATATCAACTTATATTTTTAGTTATAGAATATTATATCTATTGGAAACAATAATAATTGATTTAATTTCTACTTCTGGAAAGCTGTCAAAGCAAGTTACAACTTTCCTTACTGATAAAATATTTCAAAGCCTTAAGAAACTTGTTTGGCCCCTGATAGGACTGTATGATATCATAAATAATCAACAATACTTAACGATAGGTTGCAGCTAGTTTCCAAGAGGTAGTGGCAGCATTAAACCATTCTTTTCACCATATTTTTGAATCGCCCCCTTCCATATTTTGTATGGCGCTTAAAATGAAAGGAATAAACTTCAAAAGGATGTGGCTTTCTAAACTTTAATAGACTCAGCAATAAATAGTCACGGCTGGGCTTGTGGTATGGTATGGTCAACATAGCAAGATGTGAAATATTAATAGGTAACCAGCCTATTAAATTAATGTCTTGAATATTATATGAATATAATAATCTAAAATCAATTTAATCCGGAACTGAAAACTTCTCAAAACCAAAATAATTAAAACTGGAAAACAACTACAAACCAACTGAAATTTGGAAATTCCTCAATCTTTTGCACAACTTTTGAAATCTTCGGAATGCTCCTAAAATAACCTTTCAGCACATATACAATCCTTTTTGAATTTTTCACTTCTATGCCTGACCCTCTCTTTATAAGGCTTTTTGAGGGAATATAATATTTTTTCCCCTATTCTCCTTTCTCCTCAAAACTTTATTTTCAAAGTGTCTAGAAAGACTTTTTAAATGAACATTACTTTTTGGCCCCTTTTTCCTAGCGACACTTCATTGTAACAACTTCGAACCTTTTAATAATAAATATAAGTTGCCTTTTAATAAATATAGCATAACTTTATAAGAGAGATTATTTTAAATTATTTCCCTTACCTTTCCTTTTAGCCTACATAAAATAAAATAATAGGCTAAGGTTCCTAATTAACTTTGCCTAAAAATTGGGACATGACAGTCAGTGTTGTCATGTGGTGTTGGGTCATTTATGGATCACATTAGATGCTCATGAAAAGAAGGCCTTCAGACCAGATAATCTCATTTCAATGCTGATCTAAGTGAATAAAGCACATCACCAAGGAACATCGAAAACAACAAAGCTTTCGAGAATCAAGTGTGGAGTGATCCCCAATCCAGAAATTCTTCCTTGAGCTTCATGTGACATTACCGTTGGCATAAGCATAAGCCTATAGATATCTCTTTGTATGCATCTTGTTTAGTAGACTGTTAATAAACAATGATTCATTGATTTCCCTTTGTGAAACTCACGTTTGGCGTTGGACATTTCCTTGTCAAACAGTTGGGATCCATACAAGATATGTATTCCAACTTTTGAAGTGGTATGGTAGCGTACATAAGGTTGCTAAATCTCATTTTATGAGCATATTCCATAAATTGAAACTAAAATGTGTTTAAATTATGATGTTGTATCAAGACCACATGAAAATTTATCTCATTGTATGAGTTTACCAGTTAAACATCAGATTTTAATTTTCTGATTCATGAGTAGATTAGAAGTTTACAATGGGAGATCATCAATGTTGAAGCAAAGATTCTAACAAATATACCCAAAGGTTGGGCTAAATAAAAATGGTAATAAGTTTTCAAATAAGCTCTCTGTAACAGTACAAATCTTAGTTCTTAAAGCAAGTACTCAAAACCATGTAATAATCACATTAATAACAGAGAAAATTAGCAGCTTTTCTCCTTGACTTCATGTTGATGGTGTTCCCTGAAAGATGAATAAGAGCCTCCGGTGGGAGTTTTCATGCTGTATATTACCATTGAAGGTGTCTTATGGACTTCTATCTACCTGATGTTGTGATGATTGTCAATCCACTCATTATACTTTCAACCTATCATGCAGGAGGTATTCAGAGATGCGTTGTCAAAACCTGGACATCCGTCAAGTTTTGCTGTTCAGGCAATGCAAGATGCAGTTAAACCTCAGGTGACATTTCTTATTTTTCAGATCATACTTTTCAATTGCATGTTAGAAAACACAATATAGTTATATTTAAGCCTACCAGATTTGTATAACAAATTGATTGCAGTTGTGTTAATGGATATGCACTAGAAATAATGAATTTTTCTTTTCATACATGTATGGGATACTGTCACATTTATGTTTAAATGTAATGTTAACTGGGGCTAATGTTGTATAATGCAATGATTGTTTTGACAATTTGGAATTTATATTCATTCTTTCAACGTTTCTAAAGATAATTTGAATCATGCTTGATTAGTTTAATTTTCTGTGATGGAATTACCTATACCTTTACCTTTCTGCAGAAACAAACCGTTCTTGTTCAAGATGAAAATCAGTTGTTAGAAAATGGGTTGCGAACTCTGCTTCAGGAGCTAGTGGTGAGATGCTTTGTCATTCTTTCTTAGTAATAGTGCCTTCAGAACTACGTAGTTTACTTTTGAGCCCATAAGAATTGGAGTTGAATTTGTTATTATCATTCCTTGCAATGCTATTAAATAGTAATTTTTTTCTGTCATTATTTATTACTAGCAGGTTCTTGTATCCATAATCAGCCAGGATGTTGCTTGTTTCATAACATTACTTCTATCCTTTTTAAGGCTTGATGCTTCAATAAATCCAAAGTTTTTTTCTCTTTGTCCAGACTGATTTCTGCGTTTTAAAGTGAAAAATCTGAAAAAATACTGAAGGAAGAGTCAGTTTATTACTTCTTTGTGTTGATTGGTGCTAGTCCCTGGTGTTACAGCTGCGAACAAGTTTCCAGATGTTCAATTTTTCTGAGCTTTTTGCTATGTTTACAATGTATGTTGGATTTGGCAGTGAAAATGTAATCCTCTGTGTTTTATGTAAATGGAACCCTTTTCCATGCTGTTTATTTTGCCTGTAGATATTCTACTGAGGTAAAGGGAGAGAAATATAGATTTTTTCTACATGTTAGAAAGATTTTCAAGCAGGATGCAACATTTACAAACTGACAAAATAGCGATTCTTCTTGTGTCTTGAAGATGTAAAGTATTTGGAAGCATTGGCACTTGTGGGGCCTGCTTCATATTCTTATCTCAACCGATCATCCCAACGAACTAATTATTCTGCAGCATATTTTGTTTCTATCAATATCTAGATGGGAAGTAAAACTATGATAATCTCCTCTAGATCATTTTTTAATTTATTTATTTAGAGGGGTAAACACTTTTGATCTGGAGCTATGAACCGGTGAAGTCACAAACGGGGGACCTCATCCCCAATATAAATTCTCAACAATTACACGCCAATGGGGTTTGAACCTTGATGACAAGAATAACAACACAACAACTTAACCATCACACCATGCCACTATTGGCTCCTCTAGATCATATTTGTAACCATATGTTGTCCAGAAATTTTTGAGGTACAATTTCAAATTTTGTGTATTCCATGTTTGTCAAGAAGTATCCTGCATTTCGTGAGTAATTGGGTTACCGTGCTGAAATTCATAGTTCAAATCTTAAATGTGGGCAATTTATATCAGAAGTTTTGAAGTTGGAGCGTTCAAATGTTTAGGTGGTGTTGTCACCTAAAATTGCACCCTTTGCAGAAACTCGTTCAAAAATTCCAGTGATACAATGGGAATGATCTCAAGGTGTGGGACCCTATGAATGATATTAGACCTCCAAAGAAGGTTGGTTCCATTACTAAACCTAGATGCATGTGTTGATCCAACCCAACATAGTTTAAACCTACAGACTAATCCTATTCTGCTGATTTGCCAGGAAAAAGGGATGGAAGGAATTGCAGGAAATGAAAGGGTGGTGATGCACCAAATTTTAATGAGTTTCCTCCTTGCTCACACAACACAGAGGACCAACAAAACGCCTAAACTCGCACAAGTCCATTTGTCAGCTCTTGTGGATGGAATGGACGTATGAGATTTAATAGAGATCAGGAGGGAAAGAAATCCACAAATAATTCCTACAAATCGTTTATACACAACTTACATCTACAAAAAACAGCAAAATCATTCAAACATGAAGGTAACAAAAATGACACAACACATTGGAATTGAGAAGAGGTGAAAACAAAGTAAATTTTATTAATTCTTTGGAGGATGTGGGGTAGGTGAGAGCTCAAGGCCACCCATTCTTTGACCTTGACAAGTAATTTCTTTATGGTGCCTTTTTTGGGTTAAATTTTGCAATTTCTCATTGGTGCGTCAATTAGAAGAGATGCTGAAATTTGGAGCAACTCATTTAGGCCTATTTGTCAAGCTAGACACTTAAAGCAATGGCTCTTTGAGGCATTATGTTAAAGTCTATGTGTTTGTTGACATTTCTAAGATGGTTGTGCATTCTCTTTTGATTACATTCTTAGTTGGTTCTTGCCTACAATTCGTTTTCATTGAAGGGTTTCCCATAAGGTGCTTTCGATGTAATCTTCTTGGGCATAGCCAACAATACTATTTGGTTAGATCTAGTTCTTCTATCTATCATTGGGTACCTAAATTAGGCAAATTGGATGAGGACTTTTTTATGGCATAATCATGGGTGCTTTTATGTAATTTTGACCCCTTTAAAAAACTTATGGAGACCCAAGCCAAGGAGCAGGTTGAACAAGATCTTGTTAATCCTTCAAAAATTGTGGAGGCTCAAGATGTGGAGCTAGCTCCTCACTAGCATGGTATGCATTCGTCTTTAGTGGTTGTTGAAATGCAGGTGAGTAGGAAAACTATTGAGGGAAAGGATTAAGGAGATGCAAAAGGGGAGATTGAGGATGAATTGATTGATTCTTTGGATGAGGATGATGGGAATGGTTCTTTGGTTGAGGAGGAGGAAGAAAGATTGATCAACCTCTATTTCGAGTCCCAACTTTATGCGTGTGCAGTGAGTGGTAACAATACATTTCTTCTATGAAGATCATTTGAAGGACATGGTATTGTAGATAGATAAATTACATACTAGTTTACTTTTGTTATGTTGTACAATTGACGGGAATAGTTAAGACTCATCGGTTGGGTTGAGTTCGTTGGTTGGGTTGAGTTCTAACTCAACCCAACCGATGAGTCTTAACTATTCCCATTAGTTGTACAACATAACAAAAGTAAACTAGTATGTAATGCATCTATCTACATTGTCCCCCTAAAAGAAAAGTTGTCTTCCAAATGATAGAAAGCAGACTAAATATAACTAATAATAAAGAAGCAAACACAATGGAGTCACCAACCTGGGAGAGTTTGATAGCCAACGAATGCAGATTATGGTGGGTGAACAGTCTAGAAGATCATCCATTGAAGGTTGCATTGTGAGATGCTCAAGGAGATAAAGTAATACAAATTCCTTTAATTTTCATGAACTTGAACAATATTTAATGAGCACAGGTGCTAATTATGATTGGCAAGCAGAAAAGTCTATCATACGATACATGGACTCCACTTTGGTTATTACGTATACTTCTCAACCCAAAAACTACCCAAAACTACTCAACCCAATTAACAAGTCGTAACTATTCTCGTCGATTGTACAACATAACAAAAGTAAACTAGTATGAAACCTTTCTATCTACATCATTCCCGCTAAAAGAAAATTTGTCTTTCAAATGATAGAAAATAAACTAAACATGACACTAATAATAAAGAAGCTATTATGCAAGTAATTGGTAAAAAAATTGATGTATTATTTACAATGAGCAAAGCTCAATAAATAATTTACAAGATTTACAAAAACAAAAAGTTTCTAAAAAGAAACTTTAGAGAAGATCGAAGACGATCTTATCATCGAGAATACAATAAGTTACAAAGTTGAGCATTAAATAAATAATTAAGAAATATTATTTTAATACCCTCCCTTAATGCTCAATCTATCAACTACACAAAGATGCCCCCTGAATTTCACCAATTTATCTGGACTGAGTGACTTGGTGAGAATATCTGCTGTCTGCTCCTTTGTTGAAACATACAACAATTGAATTGATCCGTCTTCAACAAGCTTTCAAATGAAGTGACAATGAGTTTCCACATGCTTTGTTCTTTCATGGAAGACTGGATTCTTGGCAAGTTTGAGAACTCCCCGATTATCACAGAACAAGGGAGTCGGACCTGCTTGAGATATTTGCATATCTGCAAGCATTTGGCGAAACCAAACTGCCTCACAAGCTGCCTTAGTTGCTCTCCGATACTCTGCTTCTGTCAAGGAGAGAGCCATTGCCTGCTGCTTCTTACTAGTCCATGTGACTGCACCAGATCCCAAACTGAACACATACCCAGATATTGATTTCCTGTCATCAACTGAACCTGCCCAATCCAAGTTTGTGAAACCAAAGAGTCTAGGATCGTGATTCCTAGTGTAAAGAAGTCCATAATCAGAAGTGCCCTTCACATAACGCAGCACACGCTTCGCTGCTACCCAATGATCAACCTTGGGGGCTTTCATAAAGCGTGAAAATGTAGCTCACTGCAAAACTGAGGTCAGGTCTAGTGGCAGTGAGATAGATGAGGCTACCCACTAGTTGTTTGAACAATGATTCATCTATTACCGGTGATTCTGACTTAGTTGACAACTTAAGCCCTTTTTCCATGGGTGTGGAGGCAGGTTTGCAATCTTGCATTCGGAACTTATCCAGTAGACTTCGAGCATATTTGGACTGGGAGATGAAGATACTGCTTTCGGTCTGCCAAACCTCAACACCTAAACAGTAATGCAAAAATCCCAAATCTATCATGTCAAATGTGCTGCACAAATCCTGTTTGATCTCAGCAATCAAATGTCTCGAGCTACCAGTAATGATCAAGTTATCCACATAGACAACGAGAATAAGAATATCACTACCAGTATGTTTGACATACAAATTAGAGTTAGATGGACTCCTCTGAAAGCCATGATTTGTGAGGTACTTGTCAATCTTGATGTACCAAGCCCGAGGAGCTTGTTTGAGGCCATAGAGTGCTTTTACCAATCTGCACACCTTGTGTTCTTGACTGACAACCTTGAACCCTGGAGGCTGCGTCATGTAGACTTCTTCCTTCAACTCACCAGTGAGGAAAGCACTCTTAATGTCCATCTGATGGACTTTCCAACCGAACTGGGCTGCTAAGGCAAGGATGAGCCTAATGGTACTCATCTTGGCTATAGGAGCAAAAGTCTCCTCGTAGTCAATGCCTTCTTTCTGTGAAAATCTCCTAGCAATGAGACGAGTTTTGTACTTGTCAAGGGTTTCATCAGATTTGTATTTAACCTTATACACCCGTTTGCAGCTAATGGGCTTCTTCCCTTGAGGAAGATCAAAAAGGACCCAAGTGTGATTTTTCTGAAGACTTTGGTATTCAGCCTCCATAGCCTTTTCCCATTTAGGAATTCCTTTAGCCTCTGAATATGTCTGAGACTCATAGACACTGTGAATGTTGCCCATGAGTGCAAAATTGACTGTATGCTGCTGTTTGCTCTTGTTTCAAGACGATCTACCCTCAATGAGCTCATCATCATGAAGATCACCAATAGTCTTAGCCCACCATTTAGGCCGGAGAGTAGAAGTGCCAACATTGGATGTAATAGGAGGAGCTGGAATTGGTTGTGGATTGAGAATAGGTTCATCAGGCGGAAGATCAATATCATCTAGAGGAAAATCAGGTTGAGCATCATCAAAGATAGAATCTTCATCATCCCTCCCATCAGGTGAACCTAACGGAAGACAGATACCCAAATCAGAAACCTTCAAAGGCTGATCCTCATAATGTTGTACAGATGAGGAAAGGTGAAAAGGTCCTCGTTCTTCATCAAAGACAACATCTCGACTGAAGATGATGAAGAGCACAAAAGATTTACTGAAGGGGGGGGGGTGAATCAGTAAATCAATCACAAACTTTTATTTCTTAATCTTTTCAATCTTTATTACAATCAACTTTTTGATATGAACCAATTTCCACAAGTTGACACAACTTTATTGAAGTAATTTCTTTTTCAAGTAGGCACCAACCTACAAATTTACAATAAGATGATTTAGTAGAATGAATTCCACAAGGAACACCTAGACCTCTCCAAAATTTAGTAGACACCTGCCTACAAGGAGCACCAACCCCTAATGCAAGGCACCAAACCTTGACTTGATGGAAGTGAGACTGCCTTCAATCTGATCTGCACAAGCCCAACTCTCCAATCTGCTCTATGTGATCCAAGACATCACCTTCAGCCCACACAAGGAGGTAGGAATCTGACTGAACTGCAAGTCTTCAATTACACAACCACACCACAAATCAGAAAATGGTTTGCACTATATACTTTGATTTCAAAAAGTGCCTCTTGATGAATGGTTATAACTCTTTCTTTTCAACTTTTATTCATACCATTTCATTAAGACAAATTTTTGCCTTAAGATATTTTATTCTATTTGTAATATTGCCTCTCTTTTTGATAGACTAATCAACAAACTACCATCGAAAGGTTGTGTCTTTTGAAAGATACACAACTAAAGATCAAATGAAGAATCGTGTTTATTTGAAGAGATGCCATCATCCTAACACGTCTTTGAATGGTGCAAATATTAGAGAACGGCATCCTGTATCTTTGAAAGATGCGAATATTAGAGACGTCTTTTGAAACATCCTGTAGACACGTCTCCTTGATGTAAGCTTTTATTATTTTGTAGACATGTCTTTTGAAGACTAGCGGATGTGAATATTGTGAAGTTGTCTTTTAGAGAAGGACGGGACCTTTAGAAAGATGCGTCATTCTATAAACAAATGGATTGCTTGATTTGTTAGTCGAAGTTTGATTAATTTTGAAGATAACTAATCAGCATCGCACAAACAGACCTGGATTGTATGAGAATATTTTTATGAAGTACATCGATCTGTATATTCCAATCTGTAGGATATTTCATCAGAGATTTCTTTCTTTGATCTAAAAAACGTAAAGACATCTTAAGAACAAATCTGTATGGAGATTTCTTTCTTTGATCTGAAAGACGTAAAGATATCTTCAGAACCAATCTGTATGTTACGTCGATTTGTATATTTATTCCATCAGAACATCTTCTTTGATCATATATAAACTTTCATCAAACAAATTTAATATGACTTAGACTTTCATCAAACAAATTTAATATAACTTTAATCAAGCTTTTCAGTCTTATTTCTTTTAATGGTCTTAATGACTTGACATCAATGACAATTCTTCTAACAATCTCCCCCTTTGTCATTGATGGCAACTTTGATCCTTTTCTTATTGCTCCCCCTGTGTCCAATTTCTCCCTCTTTGACATCAATGGCAAGGGGTCTTCTAACAATGTTCCAGCTCCATGAAGCTACAAGATTTTGTGCGTAGCTCCCCCTGAATACATACATCCATCAATCAATTTGATGAATGTGGGACAACTCCCAATTTGTCCCTTAAATACTCAAATGCATCCCTTGGAAGTGGTTTGGTGAATATATCAGCAATTTGCTCTTTTGTAGTTATGTATTCTAAACAGACTTGTCCTTCTGCTACTTGTTCTCTCAAAAAGTGATACTTAATGGGGATGTGCTTGGTTCTTGAGTGCATCACTGGATTCTTGGAGATATTGATTGCACTAGTATTATCACAATAGATAGTGCGGGGATGATCATACTCCACTTTGATATCTTTTAAATTTGCCTCATCCATAAAAGTTGAGTGCAACATGCTGCTGCTGCAATATATTCAGCTTCAGCTGTAGATAGAGAGACTGATTCTTGTTTTTTGCTTATCCAAGACACTAGATTTCCTCCAAGAAAAAAGGCTCCTCCACTTGTACTTTTTCTGTCATCCACATTGCCTGCCCAATCAGCATCTGTGAATGCTTCAAGAGTGAAATCATTGCTACTAGGGTACCATAGACCATATTCCATTGTGCCTTTCAAATACTTGAATATACGCTTTACCGCACGAACATGTGTTTCTTTTGGTGCTGCTTGAAATCTTGCCACAACTCCAACAGCTTGCATTATGTGTGGTCTTGTAGAAGTTAGATACAACAAACTTCCAATCATTGATCTATAAAGTGTTTGATTCACATCTTGGGATTCATCATCTTTACTTAGCTTGCAACCTGTAACCATAGGAGTACTAACAGGATTGCAATCTTCCATCCTAAACCTTTTTAACATTTCTTTCACATATTTAGTTTGGGAGATGAAAATACCTTTGCTTGATTGTGAAATTTGCAGCCCAAGAAAGAAGGATAATTCTCCCAACATTGACATCTCAAACTCTTTTTGCATACATGATGAAAATTCTTTGCACATTTTGTCCTTGTTTCCACCAAAAATGATGTCATCTACATATACCACCACAATCAATAAGTGTCCATCCTCTTCTTTGATGTATAGATTGCTGTCTACATCTCCTCTTTTGAAACCTTGCTCTTTGAGATATTTGTCAAGTCTAGAGTACCAAGCTCTTGGAGCTTGTTTAAGCCCATAGAGAGCTTTCTTTAATTTGCACACATAATCCTTGTCTTCTGATAATAGAAATCCTTCAGGTTGTTCAATAAAAACTTCCTCCTCTAGATCTCCATTAAGAAAAGCAGATTTGACGTCCATTTGATAAACCTTAAACCTTTTGTGACTTGCATAGGATAAAAACATTCTAATTGCTTCAATCCTTGCAACTGGTGCGAAGGTTTCCTCAAAGTCTACTCCTTCAACTTGTGCATAGCCTTTGCACACTAACCTTGCTTTGTTCCTTGTGACTTGACCATCTTCATTTAATTTGTTTCTAAAAACCCATTTTGTGCCAATTACATTCTTATCTTTTGGTCTTGGAACAATTTCCCAAGTTTCATTTTTCTCTATTTGATCCAATTCTTCATTCATTGCATTAATCCAACTTTTGTCTTTGCTTGCTTCTTCAAAAGTTTTGGGCTCAACTTGAGATAGGAATGCTGCATGACAATCTTCATTGTAATTCACCATTCTCCTTGTAGATCTACATCTATCTTGAAAGATCAAATCTTCAGGATGGTTCTTTTGAACAAACTTGGAAGGTGTCTTTGGTGACTTCATGGGAGTCTTTTGTGAAGATTCTCCTTCTTTTGCCTCTTCTTCCTTTTCTTCCTCTTGGGAGTCCTCATCTTCTTTGTCTTCTTCATTCATAGTTTGAACATGGTGATCACTTTGTCCAACTTCTTTGAATTGCTTCCCTTCGTCAATTCTTACATTAGCACTTTCAACAATTTTGTGAGTTCTTTTGTTGTAGCATCTATATGCCTTACTTTTTGATGAGTAGCCAAGAAAGATTCCCTCATCTGCTCGTGTCAAATTTGCTCAAGTCTTCTTCATCTCTTCTAATGTAGCAAGTGCTTCCAAAAATCTTGAAGTACTTGACAGTTGCTGGTCTACCTTTCCAAAGTTCATATGGTGTCTTCTCATTGTTCACTCTTATTTGTGCACGATTCAGAATGTAAACTGCTGTATGAATTGCTTCCTTCCAAAAGGAATCTGCTATCTTGGTTTCATTTAGCATTGCCCTTGCCATTTCTTGAACCGTCCTATTTTTCCTTTCTACAACCCCATTTTGTTGAGGGGTTCTTGCTGCAGAAAATTGCCTTTTAATTCCATGTTCTATGCAGAAATTTTCAAATTCCTTTGATGTGAATTCTCCTCCTCGATCTGATCTAAGGCATTTTATTTTGCTGTTTGCTTCATTTTCAACCAGCTCTTTGAAAGCTTTGAATTTATCAAAAGCTTCAGATTTTTCTTTCAAGAATGCAACCCAAGTCATTCTTGAGAAGTCATCAATCAGCAACATAAAATATCTTTCTCCATTCATGCTTTTGGATTTTGTTGGCCCACAAAGATCTGTATGTATGAGTTCTAATGGTCTTGATGAAGTATGTTCCTTAGACTTAAAGCTTGACTTTGTTTGCTTTCCAAGTTGACACTCTCTACAAATGATATTAGAAGGTTTTGTTATCCTTGGCATATCTCTCACAGCATTTGATTTGCTAACTTTGACAATATTATCAAAGTTTAGATGGCCTAGCCTTTTGTGCCACAACCAACTCTCATCCTCTTGTACTAAGTTGCAGCTTTCACAACTTATCTCTTTTAGGACATACAAATTATGTTTCCTTTCAGCTTGAGCAACCAGCTTTCCATCTTTCTTGATATCACATGTATTAGAAAGAAATGTGATACTATGTCCTTGATCACAAAGTTGACTAACACTTAGAAGATTTTCTTTTAGGCCCTTAACATACAAAACATTTTCTGTTTTTGTTCTCCCATTATCTAGACTAAGTGTTCCTTTTCCTTTTATTTGTTTTCTTGTATTATCACCAAATCTTACTGTTCCTTCATCAGTAGGTTCAAGAGAGATGAATTTACTCTTGTCACCTGTCATGTGCTTTGAGCACCCACTATCAATGTACCATCTATCCTTTTTACTTTCAGCATGTAAGGCAGTTTGGATGAACATTGATTTCTCCTTTTTCCTCCATACTTTGATAGGTATTTCTTTCCTTTTAATAGACTTATCTACCTTTTTGTTTTGTTTTGGAGAGTCATTAAAAACTGTCCTACAAGCTTGTGCTTTGTGCCCAAGGTTATTACAATTGTAGCATAGACTATTATAGTCCATTAATGGTGTGAAGGGATTATAATCTCCCCTAAGGTAGCTAGAACTATTTTTCACTTTATTTTTACAATTTAAGGCCTTGTGCCCAAATTTATTACATAGAAAACAATAGCCATTAAATGCATAGAAGTGCCTACTATTCAATCTTCTTTTAGAATCAACACTTATCCAATCTTCTTCTCCTTCCTTTGAGAAAGTCTTGAAATCTTCTTTGGAGTTAGTGACCTTCTTGGATTGTTCTTCAAAACTACTTCCCATTTTGCTTTGAAGAAAATCTTGAGCCTTCATTAGCTCAATCAGCTTGCTGGATTCTTCATCAATCTTTGAGTGTTGATCCTTTGTTTTCTCCAATTCCAATTTTAGCATTGCTATCTCTTGCTCCAGCTTGTCACATTTCATCTCCTTTGTATTGAGTTTGTTTTTCAATTCATCTTCATTTCTTTCAGCTTCCATGATTTGAGCTCTCAAATCTTCAATGGTTTTGCTTGAATTCTCCAAGTCATTTGTCATCTCTTTGATCTTCAACTTGTACTTGGCAGCCTTCTTCTTCAAGTCTTCATTTTTCTTGTAAGCATAGTGCAATTCTTCTTCAAGATCTACTTCCTCTCCTTCATCTTGATCTATTTCTTCTTCTTCTTCACATTCTTGACCAACTTTTTGTTCTTCACATTCAGCCATAAACAATATTTCATCTTCCTCATTGCTTGAGCTATCTTCACTTTGTTCTTCAGAGGAGCTGCTATCTTTCTTTGAATAGAAACTCTTCTTATGTTTTTGAAATTTCTTCTTTGAGTTGAAATTCTTCTTTCCTTTTTTCTTATTGCTGATTTCCTTTTCTTCTTCACTAGAGCTGCTTTCATTTTGAGGACATTTTGAAGCATAATGTCCAACTTTTCCACAATTGAAGCATTTAAAAGGAAATTTTCCTTTGTATTTTCCTTTTCCTTTCTTAAGTTTACCCATGAAGTAAGATTCAGCTTCATCACTTGATTTTTCATCCTTTTCTTCATGCTTGTTCTTGCCCTTTTTGGATGCTTTGAATGAGACTTCCTTTTGTGGTGATCTTCCTTCAATCCTCATCTCATGGGCAGCAAGGATTCCATGTAATTCATCTTTGGTTAGCTGATCCAAGTTTGTTAATTCCTCCAATGCTGCAACCTTGGCTTCAAACTTTGTAGAAAGAGATCTTAGAATTTTGTCAATAATGAAGTTATCCTTGATCTCTTCACCAAGTCCCCTCATGATATTCACTGTTTCATCAACACGAAGAAAATATGAGGCAATATCTTCATCATCCTCCATTTTGAGAGTCTCCAACTTTCTTCTATGAGTTTGCAACTTTGCTTTCTTAACCTTTGCATCTCCTTCATAAATATTCTGAAGTTTGTCCCAAATTTCTTTTGCTGATTTGCATCTCATGACTTTTGTAAACTCAGAATCTGTTAGGCTGCAAAGAAGAGCATGCTTAGCCTTTGCATTGTTTTCACTTCTCTTTTTGGCTGCTTGATCCGTTGGAGGGGTAGCTGGAGGTGAATACCCATCAACAACAGATTGCCACACATCAAACCCAAGTGCATTCAAGTATGCTTCCATCTTGATATTCCAAAAGGCATAATTAGTCCCATCAAAGATGGGTGCTTTCACTGTGTTGCTTAGATTCGCCATATGTGCTCTTAAGGATCTCCTTCAAGCGATTAAGCTTTCAAGAAGGACCTTGCTCTGATACCAATTGAAGAGCACAAAAGATTTACTGAGAGGGGGGGGTGAATCAGTAAATCAATCACAAACTTTTATTTCTTAATCTTTTCAATCTTTATTACAATCAACTTTTTGATATGAACCAATTTCCACAAGTTGACACAACTTTATTGAAGTAATTTCTTTTTCAAGTAGGCACCAACCTACAAATTTACAATAAGATGATTTAGTAGAATGAATTCCACAAGGAACACCTAGACCTCTCCAAAATTTAGTAGACACCTGCCTACAAGGAGCACCAACCCCTAATGCAAGGCACCAAACCTTGACTTGATGGAAGTGAGACTGCCTTCAATCTGATCTGCACAAGCCCAACTCTCCAATCTGCTCTATGTGATCCAAGACATCACCTTCAGCCCACACAAGGAGGTAGGAATCTGACTGAACTGCAAGTCTTCAATTACACAACCACACCACAAATCAGAAAATGGTTTGCACTATATACTTTGATTTCAAAAAGTGCCTCTTGATGAATGGTTATAACTCTTTCTTTTCAACTTTTATTCATACCATTTCATTAAGACAAATTTTTGCCTTAAGATATTTTATTCTATTTGTAATATTGCCTCTCTTTTTGATAGACTAATCAACAAACTACCATCGAAAGGTTGTGTCTTTTGAAAGATACACAACTAAAGATCAAATGAAGAATCGTGTTTATTTGAAGAGATGCCATCATCCTAACACGTCTTTGAATGGTGCAAATATTAGAGAACGGCATCCTGTATCTTTGAAAGATGCGAATATTAGAGACGTCTTTTGAAACATCCTGTAGACACGTCTCCTTGATGTAAGCTTTTATTATTTTGTAGACACGTCTTTTGAAGACTAGCGGATGTGAATATTGTGAAGTTGTCTTTTAGAGAAGGACGGGACCTTTAGAAAGATGCGTCATTCTATAAACAAATGGATTGCTTGATTTGTTAGTCGAAGTTTGATTAATTTTGAAGATAACTAATCAGCATCGCACAAACAGACCTGGATTGTATGAGAATATTTTTATGAAGTACATCGATCTGTATATTCCAATCTGTAGGATATTTCATCAGAGATTTCTTTCTTTGATCTAAAAAACGTAAAGACATCTTAAGAACAAATCTGTATGGAGATTTCTTTCTTTGATTTGAAAGACGTAAAGATATCTTCAGAACCAATCTGTATGTTACGTCGATTTGTATATTTATTCCATCAGAACATCTTCTTTGATCAGATATAAACTTTCATCAAACAAATTTAATATGACTTAGACTTTCATCAAACAAATTTAATATAACTTTAATCAAGCTTTTCAGTCTTATTTCTTTTAATGGTCTTAATGACTTGACATCAATGACAATTCTTCTAACAGATGAGACGACCAGTGTCTACATCAATCAATCAGTAAGCCTTATGGTTGTCACTATACCTTGTGAACATAAGCTTTTGACTCTTGGAATCCAACTTCAAGCGCTTGGCATCTGGAATCCATACATATGCTAAAGAGCCAAAGATTTTCAAATGACTGATCTTGGGTTTGCGACCAGTCCAAGCTTCCTCAGGAGTCTTCCCCTTAACAACATGGGTAGGAGACCGATTAAAGAGATAGACAACAATGTAAACTGCTTCTGCCTAATATTTGTTAGGAACACTCTTGTGTTGTAACATGGAGTGGGCCATCTCAACAATTGTACAATTGTGCCGCTCTACAACACCATTTTGCTAAGGAGTGTAGGGTGTGGTTAGCTGGCGTTTAATTCCATGTGTATCACAGAAGTTGGAGAAAGTAGTAGAGCAAAATTCCCCCCCGTTATCTAACCTAAGAGCAATTATGCAACAACCAAATTCTTTTTCTACTAAGGCCTTAAACTTGTGAAATACATTAAACACATCTGATTTCTGTTTGAGAAAGTACACCCACATTTTACGACTGAAATCATCAACAAAAAGCAAGAAATACTTGCAACCAGTAACAAAAGGTGTATTCATTGGCCCACAAACATCAGTGTGAACCAACTGCAGTACCTTAGGCTTGCCATGAGTCACCATCCGTGAACGGTGTCCTATGCTACTTCCTAGCTTGACAAGCTCCACAAATGCCATGATGCTAAGTTTGAATGTCAGGTAAACCAACTACAAGTACCTCTCGAGCTAGCTGAGAGAGATAGTGCACATTTAAGTGCCCATATTGTTGATGCCAAAGACTGGTAATAGCAGAGTTTCTGGCTGCCATGGCTAACTCTAGAGAATCCCCTGTATCCACAAGTCTGTATAGACTATGATCCTCAATACCAACAAACATAGTAGTGTGAGTCTCCCGATCAACAATAGAACATTTGTGTGCACTGAATACCACATCCAATTGAGGAGAATGTCACATAATCTGACTGATTGAGAGAAGGTTTAGTTCCATGCCAGGAACATAGTAGACATTGAGGAATATGAGATTCCTCTCACCAGATTGAATCTGAACAGTGCCCTTATCGTCAACTGTGTACTCTTCACCCCCTCCAAAAATAACTGAGTCAGTGAACGAAGAGAAGTCTAAAAACTAGTCACATCGATGGGTGAAATGTCGCCAAACACCTGAATCAATGTACCAAGTAGAGGACTTCACCTGATCTGCTGGTCTTTTAGCCATAAAAGCGTAAAAGGCAGATTCTTTCTACTCAGTGTGCTTGACAACATTGGCTTTCTGTTGAGACCCTCCTTCCTTCTTATGTTTAGAAGCCAAACACTGACGACAATCCTTCTTCATGTGACCATATTTTTGGCAATAATTACACTAAATGTTCTTTTTCTTAGGGCTGCCCTGAGGTTGACTTGAGCCTTTCTGCTATGAAGGCTGACCTTTCCCTTTGTTCTTAGGCTGACATTTAGCTGCAAAAGCTTGTTCTGTAGAGGATGATGAAGCACTACTACCAAACTGTTGTTTCGAGCGGTCCTGTTGCAAGAGGATAGTACAAAGCTCTAGAAACTTTAGATCAACATTAGTGGATGTAATGTTGAGGGTTTCAACAAAGTGCTCCAAGGACTTCGGTAGACTTTTGAAGGTGATTACTACCATGTCCTCTTCATCTTCCGACCAATTGCCTCCAACTGATCATGGATGTCCTGAATCTTTGTTAGATGCTCTTGTAGGGACATTCTCTCATCCATCATGATGGAGAACAGTTGGTTTTTCAGAAAGAATGCATGACTCTTGTCGGAGGTCTCATGCAAGTTTTTCAAGTGCTCCCAAATCTTAGCAGCTGATTTGCCGGATGGTACCTGTGGAAGTTGATCATCAGTTACTGAAAGCTTAATGAGCATCACCGCTTCATGATTTTGCTCATCAAACTTTTCCTGGGTTTTATCTGCCGTTGTGGGACGAGTAACATTGCCAAGAACAATCTGATCAACGCAGCGATATTCAAAGATGGTCATCATTCGCTGCTTCCAGGTATTCTAATTTTTGCCATTGAAACTTTGATTGCCTTCCAACATAATGTTGGTCAAAGAAGCCATCTTCACGCTTTTTGAGGCACGGAAAACAAGGTACTGAGAAGATGTTGAATGCATGAAACCCGAGGCACAAATTTCAATGCACTGAAGTAGGTACATGTACAAATTTCAAGGTAAATCTGTTGGCACGGAAAATGAGGTATGAATTGCAAGGTACCCAGAAAAATATGAAGGCAACCTAGAAAATATCTTGAAAAACCCACAAAGAATCTGTAGTTAGAATAATTTTTCAACTTCAAACAGAGGGTTTATTTGCAAAATCCTAGTCGGCTGCAAAACAAAGAACACCAAAATTGCGAGCAAATTTACAGAAGCCGAAAAAAAACCTAGAAACCCTAGCTGTGTTAGAATTAGGCACCACGGAGGTCGCTGTCTTCAATACACGGAAGTTGTTGCAATATGCGGCCTTTTGTTCTTACGTCACAGGCACACACACAAAAAATAGACAAGCCAGGCGACGCGGGTTTGCAGAGGAAGTCGCATGAAAGGAAGAGGCTATCGGTTCGTAGACAAAACGCGAGCATAAGATTGTCTGCGGGCTAGGGCAAAGAATAGACGACGTTTGCAGGCAAACACGAGCAACAACTCCCAACATGGGCTTAACCACCTGAAAAATACGAGCAGAAAGAACACGACTGGGAACAAAGAAAAACGTGCTCACCAAATCACACATCCAGAATACTCAAAATTGCATGTAGGCAAGACACGATTTTTCTGAGAGAAACAAACACGATTTTTCTAAGAGAAACAAACACGATTTTTAGCAGAGATGAAGACACAAATTTTCAAAAGCAAGAACAATGATTTTCCCGCTTTGATCAATTCGGCTTTGGTACCATATTACGCAAGTAATCGGTAAAAAATTTGATGTATTATTTACAATGAGCAAAACTCAATAAATAATTTACAAGATTTACAAAAACGAAAAGTTTTTAAAATGAAACTTCAGAGAAGATCGAAGACGATCTTATCTTCAAGAATACAATATATTATTTTAATAGAAGCAAGCACAATGGAGTCACTAACCTAGGAGAGTTTGATAGCCAGTGAATGCAAATTATGGTGGGTGAACAGTGTAGAAGACCATTTGTTGAAGGTTGCATTGTGAGATGCTCAAGGAGATAAAGTAATGCAAATTCCTTTAATTTTTTAGGAACTTGAACAATATTTAATGAGCATGGTCGCTAATTATTATTGGCAAGCACAAAAGTCTATCATACAACACATGGACTCCACATTGGTTATTACACATACTTCTGAGGACTTTCATCTTGTGTTCGGTATCCCATGTTCAGGCATTTTAATCTCTAAACCCTCCACTAATATTAGCTAAAGCCAAAAAGAAGTAGCCATTCAATTACTCTGTCGGTATAACCTTACTCCACAAGAACAAGCAAACATTTGGAGCAAAGGTATACAAGTCCTCCAAAAAGATTACTTGGCAAATGAAGAATGGAAGTGTATAATAGATCTCATTCGAAATAGATTAATGGGGTCAACACATTCATTGAACTTGCCATGTGGATGATTGAGTATATGGTTCGCCTCAACAAATGAGTGATTTTTAATTAGGTTGAGATTTTGCCAGCTCGCATTTAGGAGTTTGTCTTTGAAGCACAAAACCTTTTACGACACAACATGCAATTGCCTTATTCTTGGATCTCATTCTTACATAGGTGTTGACGGTTGTAGCTGGGAGGTTCAAACTCGACCTAGAATATGATTCCTCATGGCCATGTATTTTTAAATGGAACTCTTAGAATACAAGTTTTGATAGGTAAAGATGAGGAAGCCAAAACAATCCTATGGAAGAGGAAAATTAGACAAATAGACTCCTCTTTTGAAGAAGACCCTACAAAGGGAGGCAATAGTGATGAAGAGGAGGAAGTTGGAATTATTGAAGTGACTACATCTCCTTCTGGCACTCCACTTCTAGAGCTTCCTCTAGATACTACATTGATTGAGCTTCCAAAAGATGCATTAGACCGAATTGAAACATGGTTGAGTTTAGTAGTGGCTCTCATCAAGGTCAAGGAGTACCCATCTTTGAGTCCTCCATAAGAGAAGCAATAAAAGGTAAATCTACTACAACCAAAGAGAGATCTACAATAGCGAGAGGGTAGTCTACCTCAACTAGATGCAAGTAGTGCACCATTACCAACAGGCAATACTCCTAAATTGTAGGCTGATACATAGTTGCATGAGGAGTTGCCTAGCCCAACTTAGCAAAGTGATGAGGAGATTACCATACAACTCTCCAAACTTGCTCCAAGCAGTCCACCAAAGAGTATTTAGCGATACATCCAAAACTTGGAGCCCATGGCTTACATCATGAGCAAAGTGGTGAATATGGTTTGTGTTTTGTAGGAAAAGGTTAACTATCCTATGGAGATTGGCACTCTTTAGGGTTTGGCACCTTTTCCTACTTATCATTAAGAATGTGTGGGATGGATGGAAATGGTATGATTGTGAATGGGGGTTTGATGGATTTGGACAAGATATATGATTGACTTACAACCTAAAAGGTGAGTCAACCAACCCTTGACCAAATCTGAAATGGACCTATTGTGACCTATTTCACACATTGCCCCTTTCAAATGGGGACCCTCGGTGGTTTGCTTTTAGGGTTTTGATTTAAGTTGCGATTTCATAAGCTCTTTCGCTTCGTGAGTTTCAAGTAAGAGTCTGGAGTCATCACTTGAGCCAAGTTGAAAATTCAAGCTTGAAACTGTGCTTAAGCGTCACAAAAGTGTTCAGAAAACCCGAGAGACAAGGATCGCCTGTGCTTTCGCTCAATTCTAACACTTCCTACTTTTTAGGGTTTTTGCTTTTTTGCTTTTTCATTTTTGGCACTTTTGGGCCAATCCAAGATTTACTATTTTTAGAAAGTTGTTTTTTTATTTTTCTATTTTTAGAAACTTTCTATTTTTGGAAAGTGCCAAGACCCCACCAATAGAGGAGTCAAAGTTTCCATCTTTAGACTGAAAAGGCATGCAAAAAACAATGAAAATCTAAAAAATCAAATAAAAAGCATGTGAAAAGCATGTAAAAATCATAAAAGACAATGAAAAAGCAATGAAAAATCAGACTTACAGATGAAAAGCAATGCAAAAATCAATCAAAAATTTGGAAAAAGAATGAAAAATCAACCAAAAGGCGAGTAAAAAGCATAAGATTCTTGGCTGAGATGATGAAAATCTGAAGAAATTCGCCCAAGATCATGGCAAGAGCTCTTCAAAATCTGCCCAAGCCAAAATGGAGGAATGGAAAAACATTTGGAAAGTCTGATCTGCACTTGGAAAAGAAGTTGGAAAGTCCGCCTAGACCTTGAATGGGAAGTGGAAAGACATCTTCAAAGTCTGCCCAGCATGTGGAGAAACCTCAATGAAGTCTGCCATGGGAAGGAATGGAGATGAAAAAGTTTCTTGGAAGTCCGCCTTGAGTGTACGAATGCTACCCCCAATTGCAGCTGTATGCCAAGTCCCATTTCAGAAAAGCACACGATGCATTCCTGATGTACATCACGAGGATATTACAAGGAGGAACGCATCAAAGGCTGACTCATGAAGCCAAAAGCCTCATCAGTAAATACAGATCCTAGTACATCCAGTTTCCAAGATTCACTTATATCAGAGTCCAGGGATTCACTGGGAATCCATTCAAGCTTCCCATCTACCCCACCCACAGAATGATTCTATTGGAGGTTCTTAGGCAACTGGAAACTTATCAAAATTTCCAGAGAGTGAAGAGCAAAGCAGCCATCACTTTCCCGTTCTTCATTGGGAACATGGAAGAATCTTGCCCATCTGCACAAGCAACTGAAGGCACCAGGCTAGAAATGCTGTGGTATCTGTTCACGTCGTACCGGTCCAGAGCCAATTTTGATCCTCACCATCACATCAGAGCTGTGAAGGGAAAGAAATATAAACACAAAGTAGACTTGGAAGACTACTGGGCCAACGCTGCAGATGAATTCGATGTCCAGAAAAGATTATGGTCCAGATTGCCAGTCAGTCTAATTAGAACAACAAAGCTATTCCATGTGCCGGACCAACTTGAAGATGATGGGGAACATACACAGCCGGGTTTTGATGAAAACCGGCCTCTTCCTCCCATGCGATGGTCAAAATCGGAACTCTCAGACTTAACCACCTTCATGAGACCAGTCATCAAATATTTGCAGTGGTGGGTAGACCAGCAGATTACGGAACTACGGCGGAAGGGTGTGCCTTTGACATACACTTTGATGGGAGAAGCAAAATCTTACTCCTCAAACGTTGGTGCATCCCAAGGAGACGAGCCGATTGAGAGCTCTAATCCCACGAAAAGGAAGGAGACAAAAGGAAAAGAAATTGCAGATGAGGAACCTGCCAGGAAGCAGCAGAGGCCAGAACCTCTTCATTCTGCTGTGTTCGCGAACGTAAATGAGATTTTAGACATTGATGAATCTTTGGAAGATATAAGGATTCCTTCTCCTATCCCTGTTCAATCGGAGGATGATGAGCCTCCATCTCCTACAGGCATCGAGATTTTGGAATCTGATAATGAAGTTGACATTTTAGACAGCGAGTTTGAAGAAAGAATGATTTCAGCCCTTAAAGGAATTCAAGAAATTCCGGGCACATAGGACATTCAGGAAGAGCAAGATACTGAGCAGCCAACTATCCCTGATTGGTTGAAAGAGAGATTAAAGATGAAAGAACCAGAAGAAGTTCCAGAAGAAGAAGATGACATGGCCGATTTCTTGGCCAGATTAGAAGCAGTCAGTGCAAGAAAGCCTGCCAAAACATTCTCCACCATCCAGAGAGATGAAGCCGGGCATCTTACAGTCCAAGTTGCTATATCGACAGTTGACAAGTCAAGGGAGGAAATTACTCCTCAGGATTATGCCATTACCACTGTTGATTTGGGCCCTACCACGAAAGGACAAGAAGTGGAAGAATTGGATAATTCTATTGCTACTATCAAAGCAAGGCTGGAGAAGGAAGTAGCGAAGAAGAAAGAGTACAAACAAGAGGTTGAACGACTCAAGGAATATATTCAGCATCTGACTAAGCCTCTCGATCGAACCATCTCAGCGGCTCCTCCATTAATGAACACTTCCCAGGAGAATTTTGTAGAGGAGAGGACTATAGCCAAGGAGACCTTAGAATGGATAACTAGCAAAAGTGGAGAAGTGGCTGTATTTGCAAAAAAACTGGCATTGGCATACGGGCAAACTTCCTCTCTGCTCTCAAGAATTGCAACATTGGTGGAAACGTGGGATAATGCTCAGGATATTCGAGATAGAATCCTTCCATGTCTCAAAGTGCTTAAAGGAGTCCCGAAGCAGGAGCTAGTCAATGGAAAGGTAATTGCAGCAGGCGCAACTTATGATTTTAACGGCTGGTACATGGCATTGATTACACGCAATGAAATCCTAGAGAAGGTAAAGGCAGATACTATCCGGATTGAGGAAAGGACGAAGGAGATCCGGGAGAAAATTCTACTAATAGCTGCATATGCACTTGAAAAGGACATTGTGCGAGCAAATGACATGTAGCTGGAAAACTTGAAACACAAAGTTCAAGGAATTTTCTTCGCCACCACTGGGCCTATCCTTAGACAATATTTGACCAAGGTAGCCGACTTCCTAGCCATCTTCCATGCCTTCCAGCGGCAAGAATCCGAGTGGGAGGATACTTTTGCAGAATGTTCAGATGATTTGGATCTGCTGAAATTTAAGGTCAATGCGCTGCCACTTGTCATGATTGAGGAAGTCGGCACGATAGTTTCCAAATTCATCCAGTACAATGCCACCAAAGAGGATAGGGATGCGCCTCCCCAAGAATAGCTCTTCACATCAGTTCATTTGCTGTTAACTCATTGATCACTGACTGTATTTTGGGAAACCCTAATTAGGGTTGCTTACTTTTAATCTCTACATTGATTCCAGATTAATCCTGGCCATTTATTATATTCTTGAAACTCTATATAAACCCTTGCTCCCTCATTTCATAAATAATAGAGAATAAGTGGGAGAGAGTCTATGAAATTGTTGCTTAAGATTGCTTTGAGAATTAAGTTCATATTGCATGAGATGCTTTGAATACTTTTATTTTCAAGTGGCTGCATGGTTCCATATTTTTCTTCCAATAGAGTAGATTAAAGTAGTGTTTGATTTGAATGCAAATTAGATGAATGATAAATTGATAGTGTAGATTGGTGAAGCTTATGCTCATACTTTCTTTGGGTGGATGATTTCCATTCAATGCGTAAAGTTAGACCGAGCTCAAAAAATGTGGATGCTTTAAATGTTTGCTTTGAATAATATTGTTCTTTTGATGGTATCGTTCACAGTAAATAAATCTTAAGCACATATCCCAAAAGATTGCACTTGCTTTGTGTAGTTGTCGTGATCGTAGTGAAACGAAGTATTGTTCCTTAGTTTCACCCAATCTTACTGTCTCTAGATTTCATAGGAGTAGTATAGGATTCCTGAACCCTTATCCCTTTTTCCTTTTTTTTTTTTTTCTTAAAATAAAAAAATCCCAAAAATAATAGAGCATTCACGTCAAATCAACCTAAGTCCTTACTTTTGAGTGATTTGCCAGCGTAAGTCCCTTTGTGTTATCAGTAAAATCACAACGCCCACAAAGCTTATCCACACCTAACTGACGAAACATTGGAATTGCCGTATGATCTTTCTTGCAATCTTAGCATATGAGGTAGTTTTTCAAGAGAGGATAGAGCGTCTTTCGACACTTTATTCTAGAGTGTTTGGTGTGATAAAACGCGCATCAACAGGACCTAAGAATGAAATGCAATGCAATGACTAGGCTAATGATGCAATTTACTATTCTGATGCAAAAACAACAAACACACATAGTCATAGAGACAAATTTAGACAATTGAAATGGATAGAGCAGGACAATGTACACCTGTCTTTCAAGTTTGAAGCTGATTTTGGAGGACGAATTCGCCCTGGATGAATACGTCCTTGTAGAGGGATTTTAGATCTGTTTTCGCAGTCCTCTAGCACTAGATCAAAGCTTTCCGTTTCTGCTTGTCACATTGTGGGATCATTGTCGGATAATTCTGTAATTGAGTTTCTGTGAGTTGTCAAGGGTAGGGTTTTGATTGCAATAGTGGATAATTGATCTTCAAACTTCTTCCAATCTCCTTCAAACCTGAAACCAACACATTCAAAGAGAGAGGAAGGGTTGTGACATTTAGGGACATGCCTTAGTCAAACCCTGTGTTAGTGTTTCCACTTTCACAATGGCAATGTCAATGATAAAAAACCTATCCTTTTGAGGGATAGTGATTTAGTCAAACCTCGTGTTAGTGTTTCCACTTTCACAATGGCAATGTCAATGTTAAAAAACCTATCCTTTTGAGGGATAGGGATAAATGATAAAAAAGACTGATGAATCCACAAAGTGCTGCAACTCACCACCCTTCAATGGCTTCCTTGAAGGACCGAAGTCATACACATCTCCTCAAGTTTTGGATCTTGCTTGCTTGATTTGCATGAATTGCTTGGAAACCTACAAAAGGTTGGCCATCACAAACAATGATAACATAAAGTTATAAACATACATAAACTCACATATGATTTGACATGATGCTTGGATCTTGAATTGCTGCAATAAATCTTGAAAATCTGCTCTTGACTTGCTCTTGATAATAATTTCTCCAATAATTTCCTAGATTCTCCTTGTAATTAGGTATTTATATGCAATTATTCTAATTTCTCGAAAATTAAATCCCGATAGTCGACTTTGGACATTTGAATTTCAAATAATAAAATGCCGACACCGGCATATTTGAATTTGGAGCCAAAATAGGGGGACTAATTCGCCCTGGGTGAATATGTCCCAACCCTATTGTTTGGAAATTAAGGTGTTGGGGGCAAAGTATTAGAGGAATGCATTTGTTTTCCGCTTGCAATTTGTCAATAATTGTTAAAAATGGGCCATGGAATGCATAATTTAGGAAATTAGGTGTTCAATTAGGTCCAATAACTTAAGGGGGAGCAAAACATAGTGTGAAATTGTCAAGGGTGACAATTTACGACGCTACAGTTTGCAAATTGGATATTACCCATTCTCCCTTGGTCCTATAGGAAGCTTGATGGATTCAATGTTTTATTGAGGGAGAGTGCCACAAAGACTTTACCAGAATATTTTTCTCTCATGGTTGGCCCACCACTGAGACACCAAAGATGATATAGTCTTGGCATCTTACATGGATTGCCCTTGCCCTTGGGAGCTTGGATGGTTAGGTATTAGGAGCACTATACTCCATTGAATCCGAATTCCACTCCTTATATCTTTTGATACAGTGAGAAATAGCCACTCATCAGACCATTGAAGCTTTAATTGAGGGGTCTACTCACATTTCTCAAGAGTTCAAATAGGGAATTGGATGATCAAAGTCAAAGGTTTCAGACCTAGTTGGCCCAACAAACACTCCTCACCAAGTCCAAGAAACTAAAGGTGGCAGATAAGGAGAGGGTCATTGCTCAAAAGGATCGAGATGTTGTAGACAAAGACACAATTGATTGAGAAGGACAGGGAAATTTCCTAGTTGAAGCTTGCAAATGAGAAGGCTAAATCTCAACTTCTAGAGGTAGTTCAAATGGTCAAACTTTCACATGAAAGAGAACTTTTGGCAGCTCATGTGCTGAAGCAACAAATGGAGGAGGTTTACAAATTGCACAAGTCAGTTTCTACACACTCCACTCCATCTTCTATATCCTAGCAACCAGGGACGTCTTCTCACCCAACCCCTTAGTCATAGTCGTGTTTAGTCTACTTCCTATTGTGTAGAAGACGACTTTTCTTTTAGGGGTGATGATGTAGATAGATAAATTACATATTAGTTTACTTTTGTTATGTTGTACAATCGACAATAATAGTTAAGATTCATCGGTTGGGTTGAGTAGTTTTGGGTAGTTGCTGATAGTTGGGAAGTCCTTGGCAATTGCCGGCAAGTTTAAATAATTCCTTGTAGTCGAAAGGCAAGTTTATTGGGATTGATGTATAAATATGCATATTGACTTGTTATAAAGTCATGCAACTGCCTTTTTTTTCCTTTGACCATGCAGTTCATGAACACACATTTTATAGTCCCTAGCACCCTACTCAAGGAACTAGTTGATGTTATATGTGGACTCTTCCTGATTTTGTAACTTTCTGAAGCCTCAAGTTCAATCTTCCTGCCTGTTATTTATTTTTTCTCTTCGGTCCAGCTTTTCCTATCACATCACTTAATGTAGCATGCTTGTGAGTGTAAAGTATTAATGTTACTGAGTTTTTGTTCTTGCCTGTGTACGAGTTTCTGAACTGTAAAGTTGAACTAGTCATTGGAAACATCTGTTGTTTTGGACAGTATTCAATAGAGTTAATTGAATGAACGAGTGCTGAACCTAGGTTCTCTTTTAAATTTATTTTATGCAGGTGCATATTATTTTAGAATTGTGACCTACATCATTATAATGTAACATACTAACATCTACATGTAGGATCAGTATGCCATATGTCCTCTTGGTAAATTTTCAGTTGGCATCTCCAAATTGAATTTGTTACTTGAACCAATTAATTTATTACTTTCAGATAAAACTCTCTTCTACTGTAGGACAAAAATGGTAGATGATGATTTTTAAAAGTAAACAGAATCCAGCTAAGGTACTACACTATGGGAATTTCCAACCACAGAAATTGGTGGTCCTGTATAAAGTTTGGCATTTTTTTTGTTCCCTAGCTTAGTGATTGATTTAAATTTTTGTTAATTTAGGAATATTTATGAGCTGAAAGTTTTGCTTCATCCTTTACATGTCAAAATTCCAGGCTGCTGCAGTTGAGGCCGGAGAACCAGCTATGCAACATGGAGGGTCTATCATGGAGGGAGAAAACAATCGTGGACTTATCCCTAGGCTTCTTGGTGTGTAAAAATTTTTACTCTTTGCTTTTTGATGTTATCCATTAGCTTGTATGATTGCTGGCCTTTCACAAATGATTCACTTATTTACAAGAATTAGTGGAAATGCATTATTCTGAATTTTGTTCTTACTCTTCATTCATTAATCAAATTTCTTTCTTTAACAGATATTGTGCTTTATCTTTGTGAGCGAGGTCATGTGGAGGGGGGCATGATATTCCAGCTACTAGAGGATCTGACTGAAATGTCAACAATGAAAGACTGTAAAGAAGTTTTTGCATATATTGAAAGCAAACAAGATGTTTTGGGAAAGGTAAAAACTTGGAATATTGCATTAGGTCTGGCATAATCAATGTATTTGTCTCATTTGGATTCTAAGAAATGCTGCCTTGCCAGCAAGAGCTATTTGGAAGAGGGAAGCTTGTCATGCTTAGAACATGCAATCAACTCCTTCGGCGTCTATCTAAGGTACACATAAGAATCATCAACGTAGACATGGAAAATTGTGAGTGTTGCAAAGGTCAATGTGTCCCATCTTACTTAACTATTGTATAGGAAAGAATTTACATGTTCCTTTTCTAGCTCTTTGTTAAAGTGTATGTTGGTAGATTTTAATAGGCCGTTCAGATTTCTAGTATTTTGTTCAACATTCTATTTATTTTTTAGCTTGGCATTTTTCCTTTTACTCTTGATCGTATTTGCCAGAATTGGAGTTGGCAAGATCAATAATGCCAAGCCAATGCAGAATTATCAAAAACTAAGCCAAAACTTGAGAAGAGAATTGACCAATAAAAAAGTCTTAAAAAGCAAAACATACCACAAATGTATATATTTTTCATACTGCAATAAGTGAACTTCAAAGGCATCCAACTATAATCAAATGCAGTATTAGCTCTTTAAATGCTATGTTACTGGGTTCTTCATAACCTCCAATCCCCTCTATACCTATGTGGCCTTGGTTTGGGGCTGGGACAGCCTGGGGTCTGCCTTGGGTACCTTGTGGGTCCTTCTAGGCGAACTTGGGCTGTACCTAGGAGGACTTGCACGTTCCCTTACAAAAGTGGAAAAAAGGAGTCAATTTTTTTTTTTTTTTTCAAATTTTTTTAAGACAAAAGCATTTGCCAACCCTAGTTTTTCCTTGAATTGATCTTTATTCACTTATTTACAAATTGTATAGCCCACATTGTTTATTTACTTATTTTTCCTAAATTTAAACATTTTAACAGGTTGTGAATGCTTCTTTAGTTGAGTGGAGTTGGAGTACATACTCCTTTATCCACTTAGTTAAGCACAACTGATTGGTTGCAAAAAGAGTTGAGGATTTGGTCTTTGTGCACTCCAACTTGCGTCTCTTGTTACATAAGAAGTTGATTACAGCGATGGGATGACAAGCAATTGGGATCTAACCGTTGAGTGTGCTGACTTACATGCTACTGTTGCATGTCTTACCGAAGTCTTTATAGATTAGGCATACTTTACATATGACATGGCTAGTGAGAATGGGATTGAAGCTAATTGTGGTTTAAATGAAATTGAACCAAATGTCGACCTTGATGCTCCCAATGAAGAGCAATATGAAGATTATTGAATATTGAGCGTAATTTTCAATTTGTATTGACATTTGACAAATCATTGAATTATGAATTTATGAGCATTTTCTATTTTACAATATATGAGGTATTTAAATATTTTGTTTGTTGACAATTATGAGTATTACTGTTTTTATAAATTTTAGTTATATTGAGTATTAATAATTAATGTTTATACACACACACACACACACGAATCTGTACCCATACCTAGGGAAAAAAAGGCTGTTTCTGCCTACCTGAAACTGTGCTAGGACCATCAACTTAGTTTAAATGTAATTCAATTATTTAGTTGCACATAAAATAGAGAATATTCAATTTATTTGATAACTTACAAAGAAAAAAGTAATCATCTCAAAACCTGTAGACTATTATATGAATGTCATGCATATGATAAGTGATCCAATATCAATTCAAGATGTGAGCCACTATCTCCAATACTACTCTGCCCACTGCTCTTGTACCTTGAATATGCCCTTTAGTATTAAATGGAGTTGAATCTTGCCCTCCTCAATGATTCCCTGCCCATCTATATCCATAGCATCCAACTAGGCAATGTCCTATAAATGTGGGAAATGTAGCCCCAACAATCCAATTCAATGATGGATCAATCTTGTCTTAGTGCATCAGACTGACATCAATTAACTTCAATTATTTTTTATGGGTTCAAATGTTGTGGTCAACAAAAACTAATTGATTGATATGCTTTTGATACAAGTCGTTACACTTCTTGGAGTATATGTGTTCAGACATACTTAGGTTGTGCTTACACTTAGAACTTTTGCATAGCTCACTCAATATTGGAATAGTAAAATTTTAAGTTCTATCCCCATAATTTTTTTGCTACATATAAAATATCATCTGAGTAATAAATTTCTTTAGTGAAAAAATAGTTAAATAGAAGAGACATTGGAAGGATGAATCTACAACAAAAACTTGGGATACAAAAACTTGGAAAATAATATTTGTGTATGGTACACCATGAATAAACAGCCGTTATACAAATACTGTTTGGGTGTATGTGTTATAGTGCAAACCTCTTGGCTTTGAGAGCACACTTGCAAGATCATATCCCTCCATAGGATTATAACTGTGGGTGATTTTGCATTGGGTTGGATCAGCAACAACAGTCAATTTGACTAGCTCTTGAGTGCCCAAAGACATCAAGGGCTCTTTTGCAAGCAGAAATATCCATCATCATAGTGTTCTCTAGCTCTGCAATATGTAGATGTGCTCACATCATCTCCTTCAGTGCCTTAAAAGTGTCATCAATGACTTCGATCCTTTGCAAATTTAATACCTTGCTTTATCCTCTCACTTAGGTTCAAATCAAGAACATTAACATGACCAAGCAAGGTGTCCCTGTCATAGGGTATTCATTTATCAACAGTGATTTCGGCTCAACAACCTGCTCATGGAAAATCATCCTCAAAGCCTCCATTGAACATATTTAAAACTGCTGAAATCTGCTATTGCAACCCGATTAAGTCTTCAGAAAACCTAGAATCTTCAATTCTTAGTCGCCAACTCTCATCAGAGCCTTTGCACTTGAGCGCCTCAAACAATAATGACGGAAATCTTACATTTCCAAATTTATAACTTCTTGTGGGTCGCACACTTTTGGGGAGCATTTTCTTTTATCTTTATGCTTTTGAGTGGCAAAGAGGAGTTAAGTGCTTGCCTGGGAAGACCTCGCCATGACAAAATAAGCAGCATGCACTTTTGGAGTCTTAACCTGGCAATAGAAGGAGAAGTGCATCCTTTGAAAGACTTAACTTCCCACTTATGCTTATGCTAGGAAAAACATCCTCTTTGGGACACTCTGCTACTGTATGCAGTTGCATTTTGTCAAAAATGCTCATTTGGAGGTGGCTTGCCAAGAACAAGTGTAGGCCTGAGAGACCTTTGCCACTTTTCACAACTTTGTTTTATTTTTCCAGTTTCACTTTGGCAAACACACCAAAAGTGTGCTCTAGGAGACACTTAACCATGTCAAGTCCCTCAAAAGCATGTACTTTTGGGCTTTTAGCCACCTTTTTGGCTCTTGGGTCAATTTTAGGACTGGCAAAGTGTGCCCCAAGAGTCAATTTGCCATTTTAATTTATGCTTAGTCAATTTTACTACCTTGACAACCTTTTTCACTTTAGATCTTGACTTCATGCTAATCCATTGACTTGACAAAACAATCAATATGTTAAAAACAGAGAGCTTCTGGATTAAACTGTGTATGAGTTTCAATCAATGTTTCGGATCAAACTCTGTGATCCATCATCAGGAAGAGGAGAAAGTGAAGAAAAGATTGCAGATAAGGCCTTAAAAAGGTTAGAGAGAGGACAAACCAATAATCAATATGGTCCTAGCATGATGGACTTCACCTACAATGCATGAAAGTGACAAAGGGATATGATGCTTGACGACTTTCTGTATTAGACTGACAAGAAGAATTGATAAATCAGACAAAAAGGACTCCAGTACGAAAAGTTTTGTAGGGGTACAACAATACACGCACATATATATGGACGCAAGCTACATAGTGGAACTGATTTCCCTAAAGATGCCTTGGGGACAGAATTTGTGAGGTTTTCAACTTAAATGAAGTAGAAGATGAAAACCATTTCCTTTAATCTGTGCACTGTATAATGATGATAAATACAATTCCACAGATAGTTTGTATCATAATCTAGTACATGAAAGCTGTAATCAAGACAATCTAACAAAGGGCTTGGAATTTATATTCAATCTAATCAGTTATGGAAACAATTTCTAAAAATGTAAACACACTTTGATTGGTCCTATAGACTTATTTACCATGAGGGGCATTAAAATCTAATCTTGTCATATAAATTATAATGAAAACAGTACAATAAAATTAATATTATTTTAGTAAAAAATAAAAAATAAAATATTGATATTTCACATATTTCTAATCCAAATAGAATTTTTGTAGAAATCTCCAAATTCTGATTTCCCCCCCTTCCCTTTGCAATAAACTTTTCAAATACGGTAAACATGGTTTACAGAAATCACAGTTTTTAATCACTGAGAATAGCTTTTAATTTTTTAATGTGGAAATTTGCTTGCAAATTTTTAAAATTTTACAATAATGCCTTGGGATCTGATTTCTTTATGCCACACTACTTGTTTGTTCCTGCCCTGACCTGCTAAAGCAAAATGGTCAGAAATAGTCTTTCCATGTTGTCTTTCAGTTTTTGTCATGTTCTTGAAGTGGCTGAATGAAATGGTTTCAACTAGTCAAGCTATTATGGCTCAAAATAGTCCCACTTCAATTGCATATTTTTTCTGTGCCGTGGAAAGTCAAGAAGTCTTATATGCATTTTGTCATAAAAAGACAATGGACGTTAAGGACCAAAGATGCCAATGGGGACTATGGAGTTGATCCTTAGTGGAGGCTCTAATACGATGGCATAGAGAGCTCTCAGTTTCAAGGTTGGGTTTGTCCGTAGAAAAAATATGTAAAAATTATATATGTATATATAATGCAGCCTAGAAGCAGAATTAAACTTAGAATATCCCATAGCATCATATAAAGTAATAAACAACAAAACTACCATAAACTTGAATGTCATTTAAAACATGCATGATAAATATTCATCGTTCAAACTTCAAGTTCAATATTAAAATAATAATATCAAGTTCAACACTTTTAATCATCAAATGGATCTTTTAAATCTTGCTGTCCCACTCTCCCTCCCTTTTATGGATCTTTGACTCAAAAGGAACCAAATCATCACTTCCACTCATCGTTACTGGTTTGCCCCTTCGGGGTCCCAGTCCGGTGCCTTGTGGGTTTGGACAAGGTCCGTCCCACAGATTGTGGGTCTGGCCATGCCGAACCCAAGCGGACCCGCGTAGTATTTCAATTTTTTTTTTAACTTTTTAATTTTTTGACATAAAAATATTAAATAAAGCTCCCCAACCCTAAAATGATGTTTGCCATGAAGGTTTGTGTGGCTTTGAAGGTCTTAATTTGGGTATTATTCTGAATGCAAAATGATGTATGCCAGGAAGGTTTGTGTGGTTTTGGCGTTGCCCCCAAACCCCCATAAGGGGTGCTGCCCCTAGACCCCGGTGAGGGGCGTTGCCCCTCGACCCCATTTGGGGCATTGCCCCCAAACTCCCATTGAATTCATTTGATTTGCCATGTACTCTCCAAGTCCAAGATTCCAAGTTTGCCTACAAGTCTTCATCTATAGTATTGTCATCCAATTGGACAATCTTCCCCAATGCTTACCTACAAGGAGAAATGTAGCAATGCAGTTAATTTTAATATGTAATATATATCATGACATTTGAGTTTGACTAATTGATATTTTATTGTTTAATTACTATTGTAAATATGTATATATTTTTTATTTTTATATGTTTTTGTATGGACGAATCCAAAACGAACCCAACCCTGATTTTTTTGGATCGAATCTGCAAACCAAACCCGAACCTGAACCCGAAACCAAACCGGTAACTTAGCTTATCGTAATCACAGGCTTAACCAGCCAATAGCCTTTTCTTATTAGTCACACTCTTTGCAAGGATAACAAACCTTGATCCAGTACCATTTGATCCATAAAATGCTGGAGACAGTCTCCAAGCAATCACCAATTACTGATTGTTACATTGGTCACCTCTACAGAACCTCCTACACACTTAAAGTTCAGTTTGACCGTTCAAATATGCAAGTAAACATGGGAAACAAGCGTAACACATCCATACTAATGCATCACACACTATCAAAAAGTCTGGACATGCAAGTTACACTTGGAGAAACCCTCGAAATGGACTTGTTTTGGTGTTTAATGTGTTTTGGAAGTCAATATTAGGGTTCATAGGTGTGTCCAGTCAAATCAATTGACTAAAATAATTTTAAAAAGCAAAAAAATAAATTAAAATAACATTAAAATGTGAGGCTGCAGGGATGGATGGGTTCCCTGCGGGTTCGCCAGGATCCACTTGGGTTTGTACCAGGTTTGCCTGGGTTCGCCTTAGGCAAACCGGACTGGGATGCGGCCGGTTGCTAGAGGGATCCAGTAACACAGCTGAATCTCAATGGTATTTTTTTATTTCAGATCACTAACTGATAGAGTTCAAGTAGCATTTAAAATCTTAGTGAAATTTCTTTTTATGTTGTCTGCTAGTTTGAAAAAGAAGCATTTGCTCAAGAAGACCTCATTCATTATGGTTGTTTATAAAATTTGTGATTACTGACTACCTAGAGATTGTTCATTAATATACTCAAGGTGATCATACACCAATTATGTTGTTTATGACATGCCTTTATATGGTCAAAATCTAATTCGCAGTTTGATGAATGTATTTAGTATCTCAACTTGTACAACTAGTGGCTTTTGGCAGGCAAATGATGTTGTCTTCTGTGGTCGCATTCTCATGTTTCTTGCACACTTTTTCCCATTGTCAGAGCGTTCGGGTAAGCATTCTCATGTTTCTTGCCATGATGATGATATTTAGACCTAAATTTGTTATATGTTCTTCACTACCAGGTCATTAATAAATTGGATGCCTATTCATTGTTGCTTTAAAATTTGCAGCACTCAACATAAAAGGAATATTCAACACATCTAATGAGACGAAGTATGAAAAAGAACATCCTCCTGATGGTAAATTCAGGATCTTTTCTCCTAGGCAAATGTAATTTTTGTTTAGTTATATTCTGAAATTGTGTATTGCTTCAACTGTTCTTTGTTAGCTCAATTCATAACTGTTTAGGGTTATTGCCAAATGATGCTTATTTCATTACATTAATCATATGAAGCACACTATTTTATTGGACTCATATTTGATTAAACAGGAATATCTATAGACTTCAATTTCTACAAGACATTCTGGAGTTTACAGGTGATGCTTTTTCTATAAGTTGTAAGATGATTTTTGGTTTTGGCCTTTATTAGCAACATATCCTTTAGGTTCACTTAGGCTTCATTTCTAAAAGTTGCTTCTGTTTGGGTTTGCATTATTTTTTCGTCTTAGATAGCTCAGAAAGCAATCGGTTTGTGTAAATTTTCATTCTTTTCCCTGATGCTTACTGTCTCTATATGACATGGAGCAGAAATGAAAAAAATGTTCATAGTTTTATTTTTCTCATTTTGTTTTACAGGAATACTTTTGCAATCCTGCGCCCATGATTTATACTCTTTCAAAGTGGCAGAATTTTGCTGCAAGTTTAGCCGTATGTGATTAATTATGTTTACTATACTCTAGCCAATTTGAGTATGGTTGTTTACTTATATACTTGTTTCAAACTTTATTACCCAATGTTTTCAATATGATCATGCTATTCATGCTGGAGAAGGGACTGCAGTACATTACATCAGGCAGAGGCTTCAACTTGTTGTGTAATTTATGTTCAAGACAGATGACTTGTTAACTTTGACTTTACTTTTTGTTGGTTTCAACAGACTGTGCTGGATACTTTTGAGGCTCAACCTCTTGGTGATGATGATGTAAATGCAGATGACCTCGAAGAGAGAGATGCATCTGCTTTTAGCATCAAATATCTAACCAGTAGTAAGCTAATGAGTCTAGAAGTATGTTTCTCATTCTTGGCGTTCCTCAGAAGTTACAAAATCTTTAAATGATTTTTTGAATGGTTTTAAAACTCTATTGTTTTATCATTGTATAGTCCTGCATGGATTGAAAATTGGCTTTCTTAATAATCATAGAACCTTGTTTTCTGTTTGATCTTGCAGTTGAAAGATCCTAGCTTCCGACGCCATGTTCTTGTTCAATGCTTAATTATTTTTGACTATCTTAAGGTATAATTTGACTCCAATCAAGATGTCGGCATTCTAAAATGACAAATTGTCCAATATTTTGTCCTGGATGTGCTAACTGTGATTGTATTCCATTACAAGTTTTGTTGAGACAGAAATAGTAACCTTATACCTTCTTTGTTTAGTTCATTTGTTTATGTAACTTGTTTATTTACATCTTGCAAAGAAAGAAAAATAGCTACTCAAGGACTACAATTGCTATATTCTTTTTGTTCTTGTTTGTTAAAGTGGATGATATAGACCCTGCTTAGCTGCCATTCCAACTCCTCTCACCCTTGAGCAGTCATATTGATTGTTTTGGAAGGTTTAGTTAGTTTCTTTAGCTTTCTAATTCTCTTGTGAAAAATGTCTTTTTTATAATTTTGACTAATCAAACATACCACTTGTCACAAACTCTTTCATTAGTTACAGTCTCTTTAATTAATCAGATTTTCTTTCTCCTGTACCATCATGCCTATAGGCTAGATTTGTTAAAAAATCATATGGCATCTAAAAATTGGCTGTGGCATATGACAACCAATGGACACCTGATATTTGTACTACAAAATAGCAACACAAGAACTACAATTACAATATTCTTTTGTTCTTGTTTGTTAAAGTGGGCAATAGAGTACCTGCTTGGTTGTCATTCCAACTCGTCTCACCCTCGGGTATTGATTGTTTTGAAGGTTTATTTAGTTTCTTTAGCTTTCTATTGTCTTGTGAATAATGTCAGTTTCATTTTGATTAATCAAACATACCACTTGTCATGAACTCTTTCATTATTTGCAAACTCTTTAATCAATCAGATTTTCTTTCAGTCCTGTGTCATTATGCCAACAGGCAAGATTTGTTCAAAAATCCTACGGTATTTGAAAATTGGTTCCAGCATATGATAAGCAATGGATGCTTGATATTTGTAAGTAGGATGGCTATACATTATATGCTTGCATATGCTTCCAAGGAGAAAATCATGTAGCATACTAAAACACATTTAATGTTTAGTTGCAATGTGAAGCAGCCACTAGTTTTTTTTTTAATTTCTTGGACTTAGTGGGTTTTTTAACCATTCTCAGGTTTCCTAGAAAAAGCATGCATTGGAAAGCTTGTTAACTTGCAAATAAATCATCCATTTGACTTTTGAATGTATCCTGTTTTTATGCCATTTCTGGGGACTGGCCAATGAGTTGTCTTCAAATGCTTTGGGTGCCTGAGGTCCTATTCATTTCAATTAAGATTAGTATGTGGTGTTTGATGGCTGTTAATATTTAGAACAAAATTATTTTATTCATTATTTGGGTTCTATAAGTATATATATTGATATACTGTCATAAGTATCAAAGCTTTGCAAAATTTTGTGCATTTTGCATCAAACAGGTATACTGTAGGAACGTTCAAAAGTGCAAATCCTATGTTTTTTATGATTTTGAATTTAAATGTTATACACACACACACACACGTCTACGTACATGTACATATATATTATTAATTAAAGCTGCCATAAAGGATGCCATATATATATATATATGTTATTATAAGTTCAGCTTCTAACATTATATGCTTAAGTCTTAATATGGCAGCTTTAATTTATAATATATATGTCTAATTTACATGTGTGTGTATATAGTTGTGGGCATATTTAGGATAAAATCCAGCGAATTGTGAAAGCAGAAAAAATAAAACCCATGATACAAATGCAAGGCTATAAATCACAAGTTTCATGTTTGTGTTTGAATTAGGTCAGGAGAAAAACCTGAACAAATTCATCAACTGATAAAATTCGGAAAAAATTATGATTAATTTTGAAAAATACAAATTTGCAATCTTTATTTTTATTAAGTATATTATATAAAAGTTAAATAATTTTTCTTTTTCTTTTCTTGTTATATTGAGTAAAGAATACAAATATAGCTCAATTGAACACCATTGATACAAAAATGAAAAAATGGCATGTTCAACCACATAAAGATGGCCTCCAATGTAATATCCTTTGTAGCAGCAAAGGGACTGACTGCTAAAGAAACAGAAGCGAGGACCTTATAATACAATGTTCAGACACAAAATAGACTTACAAGGAAATAACTAACAGAGCCAATACAGTGTAGCAGATGACAAGAAAATATTATCCAACCAAACCACCCGACCATTATCATAGAAGAGACGCAATATGAAAAAGCCACCACTGCTCATATTTCTTGATCGTATCTTTGTTTCTTTGCTAGTTAAATTGTTTTGATTAGAGGGTCCTTAGTAGTCTGATTTCTGTACTTTACACATTTCTGAAGCCAATCATCAGGGTACAACTTAAAAGGAACAGAAGGGTATAAAGAACTGGCTTCATTATTACTGTCTCAAGAGTTGTCAGATGAGATGACAATTGGAGGAACATCAGCACAAGTGAAACTTGTTGGAATGCTATTAGCAACTGCATTAACATCAAATACGGGCCATCCATCAGGACCATATCTAGTGTCTGGCACATCAGCAGTCCAGCTAGTAGTAATACTTTTTTGCTTATCAAGCTCTCCAGGAACAGGAATTGGACTGCCCTCATTTACCAACTTTTTAATCTCCTGGACTTCAATGTCAACTTGTATACTAACCTGGAGCACCAAGAGAGAAAGTGACTTCTTGAGAGAAGCTAGTGAGGTCTCTTCTGTGATACATCTTAATTTTGGAGAGAGGACATTTTGCATCAGATTGCTGCTCTGTTAGGAAAGCCAGCTGCCATTGCTCAGAACACTTTGGACAAAAATGTATTTTCTTTTGCTCGTATTTGTGTGGAGATCGATTTAAGTAACCCTCTGCCGGATTCGTTGGAAATATGTGTTGGTACTGCCTCATGGGTCCAACAGTTAGATTATGAGTCTCTTTCGTTTCGGTGTCGGCTTTGTCATGAATATGGTCACCTTCAGCGTCACTATCCGCGAGCACCCAAGGTGGATGGGGTATCTTCTCCTTCATCTTCGGGATCTCCGGGGGAGAAGGGGGGTAACAGTAAGGCTCCCATGGATGGTCGTGTGCCGGAGAGTGGGAAGACACCTTTGGTAGAGGGTGGCGTTGATAAGGAGGGTTTTGTTCAGGTCCAGCCTCGAGGTAAGGGAAGAGGTCAAAAGCGAACCTTTAAGGATAGGCAGGAAAAGCAGGGTGACTCAGGTTTCCTCAGGCTTTGGAGGAAGGGATTCCCGTGGATATCTCGCCTGGAGCCATTGGTATGGACAAAGGGTTGGAGCAGGCAATTGTGGTTAAGGATACTTCACAGGCTTTGGAGCAGAGGGATGTGGGGCTTTCAGCTGCCTCAACAGGTGTTCAGGATGATATTGTGCTAGCGGATTTAGTAAAGGAGGGGTTGGCTTCAGGTAAAGGCCGGGCCTCATCTGCTGCTTTAGGGGTGCATCAACACCCTCTTAAGAAGGGTCACTTTGAGTCCACTTGTAAAGCTGGTCGTAAGAAGGATGTAGACAAGATTAAATCTACTGGGGAGTTATTGGTGGAATCAAGGGCTGTTCGGACTATTGATGTCCACTTCTCCCAATCATCATGATTATTCTCTCTTGGAATGTGAGTGGGTTGAATAGTCCCTCCCGTAAAAAGGCTATTCGAGATTTAGTTGTAGTTCATTCTCCTAATATTTTTTGTGTTCAGGAGACCAAACTGCGGGTAGACATAATGCTTCAATGTGCTCCTACTCTTTGGTTTTCAAGTCAGTGTCAGTGTCAGTGTATTGGCTCCAAGGGAACTTCTGGCGGGTTGGCTCTTTTTTGGGGTCCGTGTAAGGTTGTCCCTCTCTGTTGGTATTCAAGTCCGTTTTTTATTTCTCTTGTGGCTTCTATCTTGGAATCTGGTGAAACCATCTTGGTCACTAATGTTTATGCTCCGATTGATATTCGAGGGAAATCTCAGCTTTGGACCCATATCAGGTATGTTAGGTCCTGTGTTCCTTTTCATCCCTGGATCTTGGCTGGCGATTTCAATTCTGTGCTGAGTATGGAGGAGAAAAGAGGGGGGTTACCTAGGCTTGGTCCTGCCTCTGATCTTTTTCGGGCTAATGTGGACTTTCTAGCTCTTATTGATGTTAAGCCCTCTAATGGAATGTTTACTTGGAATAACCGTCGGAGTGGGTCGGAGGCAATATTAGAACGGTTGGATAGATTTCTTGTTTCTAGTTATTGGATGAATAATCGTATGGTCACTGATTCAGAGATTCTTGACTGGTATGGTTCTGATCATTGGCCAATTAAGTTTTCAGCCTCTTCTTTTTCTTCTCCAAAGAATCCTCCTTTCAAATTTCAACTTATGTGGCTTGTGTGATGAGCCCTGCTGGCTCTCAGCTCAAAACCCTTAATTTCTTAAGTCTTTAGATGTTTTCTTAGTTTTTTAGAGAATTCTTAATAGACAGAAGAGAAGGGGCGCAGCATATTTTTGCTTGTAATTTGAAATTTAAAGCAAAAACTCACAAAATGGAAATGCAGTAGTGCTAATTATACTGAAACAATAAGATCATGCATAACAAACATACCCGAAAATCTCCAGTTATTTTAAATAAAGAAATTGCCAGATCTACAGCTGGAAATGATGAAATCAAGCATGAAGGCACGCCAAGACTCCAGAAGTGGTTTCTCCTGCTCAGAAACTGGTCACAATGCTCTGAAATAACTAGGCGCCAATGATAGAAGCCAAAACCCACACAAAAGGAAGGCGTTTCACTTTATTTCTTCACACGCCTTTTTCAAGGCACAATTCCCAATGAAGGCCGTACGGCCATGAAAGAAAGAAGTAGAATCTCTATAGAAGTCTCTGTAGCTGTGGAAGGATGCGCCACCAGTAGAAACCCTCAATTATTGTAAGCAATAAACAAACTCAAAATAAATAAACTCTGTAGAATCTGTAGAACCTCTGGCTGAAGCTCTCAACATGCACTGATTCGACTGATATTCCACAATCTCAAGAGTGCTCACACTGAAGAGGTAACGTTCTTCAATGGCAGTTTGTTCAAACCCTGATCACAGGAGAATGCACAGGCAAAATGCTCAAGGCAAAGAGAAATAGTCAAAAGATATGAGTTTCAATTGCCAGAAATGCCCTTTTATGCAAAGGCACGCATTTCAAGAAGAATACGCCACTTTTAGGTTTTAAAATCTTTTAATTAATATTTAATTCATCTCAATAGTTCATGAATTAAATACTTGGCGCACTTTTAATATTTTAAGCCATTAAAATATTAAATCCCTCTTTTGAACATTTTAAGTGATATAAAAATATTATTAAAGTCAATGTGACTTTAATAAAAGGCGTTTAAGTTAAATAATTAACTTAATCACTTAAAATCATAATACGCTCAAAACTAGGATAATCCCGTGCCAGAAGCTGTGAACTCCTGCCAACGCTCGCTGTGATCCAATCACTGTCCACGAAAACAAGAACAATCAAACTCTCCAGAATGCATCACTGACCCTCTATCCAAACTGGCTAGCCCACAAGGGTCCAATAAAAAACCATCGCAAAACAAGATCATGAAACAGGGGACATTACATCGCCAGTCTTCATTGTATGACTGTATTGCTTAGTGGTGGTGGGAAGGAGGTCCAGCGTATGGTACAACTATGTACACTTTTGTTAAGAAGCTACAGTATGTTAAGTATCAGCTTAAGCGATGGAGTAGGTCATGTTTTGGCAATCTTCGGGCCAAGAAAAGGGAAGCATAGGAGCGCTTAGCTGTTATCACTCGCCAAATTCGAGATTTGGGTTTTTCGGATGCTCTTGGCTTGGCTGAATCCCAGGCTCTGAAACTGGTGGAATAATGGGAGCTTCAGGAGGAGATTTTTTGGAAGCAAAAGGCTAGGACTGACTGGCTCCAGGAGGGAGACTGGAATACGGCTTTTTTCCATCATTCGGTGCAAGTCCATCGGAATGAGTGTTATATCTCTTCGCTTCTAAATTCTCAGGGTCTTATGTTGTCTTCACAACAGGCTTTGTCTCATGAGGCTTGACATTATTTTTCGGCCTTGTTCTTTGAAGATTCACCTCTAGCTGAACTTGAGGAAAATATGGTTCTTGCTTGCATTCCCTCTTTGGTCATTGATGCTCAGAATGACTTTCTCACTCGCCTGATTGCTTTGTCTGAAGTGGAGGAAGTTGTGGTTGGCATGAACAAAGGGAAAGCCCCGGGTCCTGATGGCTTTCCTGTTGAATTTTTTCAAGAATTATGGGATATTGTCAATATGGATTTGTTGGAGGTTGTGCTGAAATCTTTCTAGAGTAAGCAGATGCTTCGGGCTTTGAATACTACCTTTCTCATTCTTATTCCTAAGAAGGAGGGTGCAGATAAGCTTGAGTTCTTTCGACCTATTGCGCTCTATAATGTGGTGTATAAAATTATCACAAAATTGATTGCTGAGAGGCTCAAACCTTGTCTCCTAGCTGTTATTTCTGAGGAGCAAGGTGGTTTTGTTGTGGGATGTCAAATCTTGGATGGAGTGGCGATTACTTCAGAGGCCATTTACTCTATGAAAAATTCTAAGGATAGAGCTATGTTCATTAAGTTGGATATGGCCAAGGCTTATGATAGGGTTAAGTGGAGCTTTCTCCAAAAGATCTTGTTGGCTTTTGGTTTTTCATCGGACTGGATGAGTTGGACCATGAGTTGTGTGACTTCTTCCTCATTTTTCGGTTATTGTTAATGGTGAACCTTTAGAGCAATTTGGGCCTACAAGAGGCCTTCGTCAAGGTGATCTGCTTTCTCCTTATCTTTTTATTTTAATGGCTGAGGGGCTTGTTAGGTTTCTTAAATTTCGGGTATCTCAAGGATTAATTCATGGTTGGAGGTGGGGTTGGGGTTTGCCAACGCTTTCTCATCTTCAGTTTGTGGATGACACTTCACTTATGGGGTTGGCCCGTACTTGGGAAGCGGAGGCGCTTCGACAAACTTTGGATATCTATCTTGCAGCTTCGGGGCAGAGGGTCAATGAGCAAAAGTTTTCTATCTTTTTCTTTAATACTCAGGCTATTTAGCGAAGGATTGCGAATATCTTGTGGTTTCAGATAGGGTCTCTCCCTTTTGTTTATTTGGGTATTCCTCTTGCTGTTGGCCGTCTTCCCAAATCATCTTGGCAGCTTTTGCTGGATAAGTTGCGGCGAAAGGTTACTCATTAGACCCATCGTTGGCTGTCCTCAGCTGCTCAAGTAACACTTATTAAGTCGGTTATTCAGGCTCTTCCTCTCTATAGATGCTTTGTTCAGGTGGCCCTTGCGTATTTCCTAAGGGAATTTGATGCTCTCTCATCAATTTCTCTGGAGTGGTACATTGCAGCATGAAAAGTGGAGCCTGGTTAAGTGGGAATCTGTGTGTAGACCTAAGCAGGAGGGTGGGCTGGGTTTACGCTCTGCTACTTTGAGTGGGCAAGCTCTTGCTGCTAAGCTTTACTAGAGGTGGTGTACCAATCAACATCAGTTATGGGCTCGTATTCTCAATTACAAATATCTTGGAGGTGTTGAGTATTCTGAGGTTCCTCGATATCCTCTTGAGCAGAGGGGGTCTATGATTTGGTCTACTTTGAAAGTGAGAGCTCAATTGATTAAGAGGGCTCTTTTTTGGATTTGTCATTCAGGGTCATAGGCTCTTTTTTGGCTTGATTTGTGGGACGACTTCTAGCCTATTCTCTCTGCTTTTCCTCACCTCTAGTCTCTTTGTGATATTTTTACTACAGCGGGCTGCAATACGGTTGAGCATTATAAGGTTGCTCAGCAGTCTGGATCGACTGTTACCTTCCGCTGGAAAAATCCCCCTGAGTGGCCGCCTGGGGGGTTAGAGGGTGATCGGCAGGAGTTGGCACAACTCTTGGCTTCTCGGGATTGTTCTTCTCTGAGGGGGCCTGATGTTTTGGCTTGGGCTCAGAATGATCTTTCAGGGAGGTATTCTGTGTTGGTTGGTTACACTCAGCTTGATAGACAGATGTTTGGAGCTTCTGAAGTCAAGTGGTGGAAGTGAGTTTGGCATAAATTGTCATGGCCCAAGTGCAATTTTTTTATGTGGCTTGTGGTTCAAAATAGATGTCTTACCTGGGATAATTTGTGTAAGCGTGGTTTCCAAGGTCCCTCAAGGTGTGTTTTTTGCCGTAATGAGGAGGAGAGTGTTTCTCATCTTTTTTTTAAATGCTCTTTTGCTAAGGACATTTGGCATTCTTGGTGGATGGTGTGGAATATACCCTATTGGCATGTCTCTTCATTGGGTGAGTTTGTGGAACGGTGGGGTAAGGCTCCAGTTTCTATCGCCTTTCTCCAGGTGGCTTGGGAGCTCGGCCCAAGTTTTATTCTTTGGAATATTTGGTTGGAAAGGAATCAACGAATTTTTCAAGATGCTATGTTGGAGGCTTCATGATTGTGGTGGAAAATTCTGCATTCTTTGGGGGAAACGGTCACGGCCAAGTGTGACCTGACTGAGACAGTGGATCCTGAGGATGTTGGTTGCTAGACTCGTCTTCATTTTCCTCCTCAGCAGAGGGCGCTAATGCAAAATAGATGCAGACATCCTATTCCGAAGGTGAATAGGGTTGGGAAATGGTCTCCTCCTTCTAGGGGAGTCTTCAAAATTAATACGGATGGCTCTTCGAGAGGTAACCCAGGCAATGTGGGTATTGGGGGTGTTTGCTGTGATAGCTTTGGTGAAGTTTAGTTTATCTTTTCTATTTATAAGGGCATTCATACAAATAATTTAATGGAGGCTCAGGCCATTTTAGTGGCTGTGGAGAGAGGTAGTCGATTGGGGTGGCAAAAAATTATATGTGAGTTAGATTCCCAAGTTGTGGTTAATTTGTTAAACAAGTGGCATTCAGATAAGGTTGGTTGGCGTCTGGCATTAGTTGTTGATCAGATTCTCCACCTTTGCTCTTCTCTGGAATCTGTTTCATTCACTCATATTCCTTGTGAGTGGAATGGTGTTGCTGATTGTTTAGCCAGATGGGCTTCTAAACATATTCATGATTGTAATTTGATGGATCGGGATCAACTACCCCTAGATCTATCTCAACAGTTGGATCACTTGGTTGAACTTGATAGGGTTGTTTAAGGCCCTTGCTTTGTACTTCTGCCTATTTTAATAAATTTTTACCCCTCCTTTATGTTAAACTTTAAAATTTTAAAACTGTATAAAATTTAAATCTAATCTATTTTAAATTTAAATCTAATCTAAATATATTAAATATTAGTAATAGTTCATAAATTGATTGAGTTCTAATAAAAATTTTTAGAACAAGTTTTGTCAAAGGGGTTGTGGTCAAGTGGCAGGGCCAATTGTTTTCATGTTGGAGACCAAGGTTCAAATCCCCCCAAGTGGCATCTTAATGCTTGTAGGTGTGTTGAAGTGGTAGTCCCGCTTCAATTAATTGGTAGATAGCAGTAGTCTTCCAGGGGACATGTGTTCAAGCCGGAGGAGCATGTTGGAGGCGATAGTATTAAAGCTAGAAGAGTAGGAGTTAAGGCATTCAAGCTAGAGTAGTACAATGGAGGAACAATGTTGAAGTTGGAGGACACTGCTAGAGGAAGATGGAGATGATAAGTAGGAGTGTTTTCTCTACAAGAGGAGATAGTAGAGAAGCATTCAAGTTAAGGAGCAAGCTTAGCATTCAAACTAGAAGAGCACGTTAGGGGATTGCAAGAGAGAAATAGTGGAGCAATTAGGAGGAGGATTGGTTGCTTGCATAAGGAGATAGGAGGGGAGATGTAGAAGTGTTCAGGCTGAAGAGGGCATTGGAATTGCAGTGGCATTCCACACTAATAGAGCATTAGTTAAAGGCATAGTTTAAAAACTTGGGCTTTTCAATAACTCGGCTGACCCAAAAGTTTTAAAAACCCTGGACTTGGCAAAAACTCAGCAAATTTATCGAACATTTAAAAATACACAATTTCAAAAGACTATTGTACAACAACACACATATCACTGATTTCCTTCACATATAAATCAAAATTAGAGTTAAACACACATCATTGACCAAAAACAAGTCTTTAGACTTGCCAGTTCTTCTCCTTGTAGATGCCATATTATTTTTAGAAAGCAGAAAATGGATAAAGCCTAGCAAAAGACAAATAAAAAGAAAAAATACTAACCAACTATGTATTTTTTCTCATTGTGAATATGAATCTATGATCTATCTATATTAAGGTGAGCATTGTTTGAAACTAGCTGATGGCTCTTGGGGACTGGGGAACCAAAGGACTAGATTTGGGCGTATGGCAGGGTGGTAGTGGGTGGTGGTTTGTGGGTTGATCTCCCAGTGAGGTCAAGGGGCATTAAGGCCTTAAAACCCACACAAACCTTCATGGTGAATGCCATTTTCACATTTTATCGCTTTGTTTTCTTGCTTTAAAATGACCTGCAATGCAATGTCTAACAAATGTGAATTTTAAATGATGAAATCATGTCAGATTTTATTAGTTTTATTCGGGTGAGTCAAACACTAACTCACAAGTTTTTTGATGAGTTTTTGTGATTTTTTTGCTAGGAATTGCAGTGAGTTTTTGCAATAACTTGTGGCTGAGTTTTTCTGTGAGTCACTCGGCACCAATTTCGACTCGTGAGTCCTGCAAGTAATCACAGAGTTTTTAATCTATAGTTTAAGTGTATTCCTCTCCAATGAAATTGTATGGATGTGGGTCCTGTGAACGAACTCTCAAAATTTTAAGGGTGGGGTGCCAATAAAAACCCCAACTAATTAATCTTATTTTTTATTTTATTTTATGATGAATTTAAAAAATAAAATAGAAATCCCAACACCATTAATGTTATTTATTCTTTCCATGAAGTTTGAAGACAAAAACAAAAATTGCAGTGTGAACAGCAAATAAAATTATAAAACCAAAAAAGAAGAGGTATTGTTTGTAGGAGGTTCACTCTAGGCCCAGGATTTGGACGTCAGATTTACCATTGCCTAAAGTTTGTGCCCTGCCTGCACCTGCTGCGGACCAGACTGCGTATGAACTGGACCTGGATCCAAAGATTTTTCTGAACAAACTGGTAAAATTTAATGTTCATTTAGATGACCTCTGCCTAAGAGTAAACTTATCAGGTAAACATGTCGTAGTTTTTTCCCCAAAAAACTCCACTTAAAAAATTCTCAAAAATTACTCAAAATTGCCAAACTGGCAAATTCATCAATAATAAATTCGCCAAAATTGCTGACAACCAAAAATTTAAGTGAAATCTCTCCAAATTTCAATTAAAATATCAATTTTCTCGTTGAAAATCTATACTGGAGTCCTCTCATATAAATGACAAAGAAAAGTGGAAATGACAATCGAAAAAACTTAAAATCTTACACACAAGCATCTCATAACTCTGTACTTTTGATGTGCATCAGAACTTGTGTCTTTGTTGGTACGTCTTCAGCACTTTTTTGCAGAAATTATTATTGTTGAGACATTCTTTGAATCAAGTGGATTGAGTGTTCTCCACTGCAGGTACACATGATATAAAAACCTGTTTCAGAGTTTGGGGTTTTTGATGCCACTATAATAGTCCATCTCATCTTGAGTCAATTTCTTTTTCAAATTTAGTCTTTGCCTCTGGATGATATAGGATTTTTTTTTGCTGCCTCTGTCTTATGTTGACTTTAACAGCCAACTTGAACCGAGTAAATTTTTCTAGTTTTTTTGCTACGGGAATGTATGAACCAAGTTTCTGTAAGGGAAAATTAGGAGTTTCTGACTGAAACTCTCTGAGCAGCTTACAAATGTTATCCAGCTTCTGGCATGTCTTCTGTTGTTTACCACTGGCAGACAATATTATCACTACTGCAAGCTGTCAAGAAGTGCCTTCACAATGCAACTTAATACAAAATTTTTGAAATAGCAAAATGAAATATAAGCAAAAATGATCATTTTGAAAATTTGTTAGCAACTTAGAATCTAAAAACTAACAATTATATGCTTCAATGCAGAATGGATAATCAATTAATGTTTTTTTCTGTCATAAATTTGATTTGCAGGTCAAATGTTAATAATCATTGTATGAGTAGAATGCCAGACCAGCAGTATCTATGGCATCAGGAAAAACTACTTGCAGAAAATCATCCAGCATACATCTGAGGAAAAGAAACTATGATGCCTATTGTCTGAAATTTGTTCAGTGCCATTTATCAGTGGTTTTTCCTGATGCCATAGACACTGCTGGTCCAGCATTCTACTTGTACAATGATTATTGGCAATTTGTCACCATCATTCACCCTTCTTCTGTGTGCATCGATGAAGAAGCTCTTCATTGACAAGTCTCTTTCAGATTGGATCTGGTTAGCAAAATGTATGATTTTTGTCTCTTTTTTCAACTAGCTTTATTACGAGGCTCAACACTTTCTTCAATGCTTGGAGACATCCTGATATGAACAATTAAGACTAATTGATTCCATTGCTGGTTTGATGTCTCTTTTCACTTGATAATTTCACCTCTAAAATAGTATATTTTATCGTTGTGATTTTTTGCACTTGGACCTCGTGTCTCTAGATGTCATATCTTCTCAGCAATTTCTTAATAGCTAGGTTCTATCAACACTTCCCTGTTTCCCCAGATGTTTGATTCTGAACACCAACCTTAAACCAGAGACTTGTTAACCTTTGGTTTTGATACTATAGTCAAGTACTATACTCAAACAAAATGAAAGAGACAATCAACATTAATAATGAATGTAAGATGGGAAATATGCGTATTGAATTTGGATGTCATATAACACGTCAAATGTTTACTTTACCAAGCTAGTCTTTATGACATACATAATGACAGCTTTAAGTCAGAACTATATTTTGTTACCTAGATACTATTGACTAAAACGGTAAATGCTATATATACATTCTACTCTAGTGGAACACCCTTATGTAAGTATCCCATATGTTACAGTATGGTAGTCAGAACACCTTATGTGAGTATCCCATATGTTACTTTACCAAGCTAGTCTTTATGACATACATAATGACAGCTTTAAGTCAGAACTATATTTTGTTACCTAGATACTATTGACTAAAACGGTAAATGCTATATATACATTCTACTCTAGTGGAACACCCTTATGTAAGTATCCCATATGTTACAGTATGGTAGTTCCCGTCGCTTTTCCACATCCAATCTCCATGACCTTTTAGCTTATGAATTACAGGATAGCTCCCTATCATGTGTTGTACCCACGTGGATCATGTTTTTCACCTAATTTGGAATTGTCTTTCAAATTGTCATTTCTATTAGAGACAGCCTTTTCAATTTGCATTAATAAAAGGCTTCTTTTAGGTGTGAGAATTTGTATAACTTGTTTGATTGTTCCATTCCACAGAGTCCAGGAAAAGCTGAAAAAGAGGCTCCAAAGGAAAGTGTGGTTAGTAGACTTGTATTTATTTTTATAGTCATTGTTATTGTAGATGATTCGGTAACTAAAACTAGCTTACCATTCTCTTCCCATTTGCTAATTAAATTCATTGGATATGTCTTACAACCTGATGCTTAGAGAGAGGAAATTAAGACACATGAAGACCGTGTGAAGAAACTTCTCCAGATTATCCCACCAAAAGGAAGTGAGTTTCTTGATAGCATTGAACACATTCTAAAACGTGAGCAGAATTGGGTAAGTCCATAGGTTGATGCATTCACTCATAAAGTTTTCTGTAGGCATATTTTCATTAATTTTAGCTACAAATACAATAATATAACTCTTCTTTCATGTGTTATTTCCTTTCAAAAATCTGAAGTTACTGTTCTAGCTTGACATGGGCCCCAATTGCAGCAGTCTTTAGTGAGAAAAATTTGAAGTCCACACCTTTTTGCTGTTGTAGGGTTTGAATTTTAAGGTGTATAATTACATTTGTCTTTAATTTGAATATTTCATGTCTATTACCTAGGGCCCTAGGCCTTTCTAGAGCTATTACCATATTTGTATGCTAATTATATAACCTGCAACTTTGTTTGCATATTTGTTGCAATACACAGGTTTGGTGGAAACGTGATGGATGTGTAGCTTTTGAAAAACAAATACTGGAACGAAAAATCACTCAAGATGGCATTAAGAAACGGTATGCATTTTAAGCTCACATCATTCAGTGTTAACATCTTGTTGGAGGATCTAGGCTTGTCTGGTATCTTCTTGTTATTTGGTTTCCTCCGTGTTGTGTTGTAGCAAGTTATTATATGGTGTCTTATTATTGGTGTGCTAACTCATGGCTGAAGTGCTGATCTATAATTTTGTCTGGGTGGAGGCCAAGCTTTTCTATGGCTGTTTAGTTTGATTGAATAGTTTTCAAAGGCCTCTTGATTCCATATTTCATTTTGGACTTCGAATCTACCCATGAATTTATACTTTTCATGCTTTGTGATTGCTGGTGTCTCTTTCCACCATTGCTACAGTTTTGCTGGGAATTCAGGATATGTGAACCTAGCATTTCAACTATGAACTATTTTTTGTTTGCAGCTGCATTGTTGGACTGATTTCCAACTGCATTGGCCAATGGTTTGATAGAGTGGCATCTCTGGCTTTGGCCTTAAGTTTCAAATTGGGTGTTACCCATTCATCAGAAATGATAACTCTTAACTATTTTTTCAGCAATGTATTGTTTTCCTTTCTGCCTGTTGATACATGTGAACCATGACACCGTCCTTAAGTGAACTTTAGTTCAATTAGTTGACTTGTAGAGAGTAAATCAATCAAAGCATTGGCTACATTTCACCCCCTATTTTTTTCATTTCAGGGATTTAATTGTATTGAAACCCACATTAGGATGACTACAATCTAGATTACCATATGCTTAATTCTGTAATTGCTGGAATTCTCTGTAGCAGTTGTCATGAGGGTGGAATATATAACTTTACAATCTATAGAATTGTTTGGAGCTCATGTGAATATAAATTTGCAGTCAGCTGCAAAGGATGGTAGTGATGTTGATTGAGCACATACCTGGTTGGATCCTTCTAGATCATGGTCTTTGTTATAAAGAAGAAAATCATTTGCTTGCCGGCCCACATCCACATCATTTTAATTTTGGTGAGAGAGGTGGCCCTTATGGTTTCCTAGAGGAGTACCAAATTGCTCTCATGCTTTTGTCTTACTTTAAAAAAGACATTTATTGGGGATGCCAATGCCTGAGTTCCAAGAGTAGAAAATTCAAAAAAGAACACATAATTAGACATAGTGTTAGATGGAAGCTATTATTATTTATAATGAAGTAATGACTTATAAATTAATTATGTCTATTAAGTGACTTACACAATGTAAGTTACAACCAATGTAACTTCCTCCTACAATAACAAATAAGCATGCATACGCATTGCAATATATGCCTCATGAAGTATTCTCTCGCTAATTCTTGCAATCATTCTTCTGCAAGCAAAATTTAGTATCCGAGCCATTGAAGACTTATCAAGTCTGGTGCAGTGAGGAAGACCAAGATGGGTATGCTAGAGCAAGATCTAGACAGGTTTCTGGACGCAGAAAATGCTGTCTAGGAAGGATGTCATTCAAGGCAGGCCCAAATTATGGGAGGAACAAATAGGGGTACAGTCAGCCACAGAAACAAAATCATAGATCGCTGTGCATGTTGGCCATGACAATCAGGGGCTGATAGACAGAAGAACGTAGAATAGGGACAGCCATGCATTTGGAGAAACTTGCATTTGCACAATAAACTGCAGGGGCAGAGTGCGTAAAACGTGTGCAGAAAACCTATCAATCAGCTGTTGGGTTCAGCGATAAGGTTCACATCTTTTTCTAAGATCTGTTATTTTAGTTTCACATTTTTTTAGACCTCTCATTTCTGGAATTATTGTATGCAAAGTACATCCATTTCCAAAAATTGTAATGCAATGTCCTGTAATTTAACAATAGTCAGTCCAAAAAAATCTTGATAAACCCTTATAACAATCTCAATTTACTGTTTTAGATGTATGATTAAAAACTTATTCTTGTTTTGCTGTCAAACATGGCCAACGTTTAAAACCTAGTACTTCCTGAAGCACACAAATTAACCATCCAAAATTTTGGTCTCTGGAGTCACGACATACTCACCATTGCTGGGTATCAAGATTGGGAGAATATAATCCTCAACATGGAAACTAGACCTCTTACAAATATTGATGATTTTGATAAATGCCAAGGAAATCCTGTTTGTTGTTAAAATTGTTTGTATTTGATGACTTGATATTACAAGTTTGCAACACCTGTCCTGTTTGCAACCTTTGGGAAATTCTGAGAGATAAAATATCAAACTTAAGAAAGAGGGAAGAGTACTGGTTCTGAAAATTCTCTTGTTTTCCACAAAGTTGAGTGAGGATGGGTCCTTGTTTGAGCATCTTCTTATGCTGAAAGACATAAGAGACCAACACTTTGCCATCAACAGAAAGGTTGATGAACATGATTGGTTGCTCTAATCATCAATAGTTTGCCACTTTCCTTTTAAATTTGTGGAGCTGTTGTATCCATTAGCAGAGAGTCACACTCTTACATTGGAAAAAGTCAGTTTGTATTTGCTACAAAAGGTCAAAGACATGCACAAATGGAAGAATCCAATTCTTAACAGTTTGATAGTGCACTTGCTGAACAACATAACGGAAAAATGAGAAAACTTCACCTTTTGGGTCACAAATATTGAACACAATGTCAAATGTTTCTCCTATCAAAGTCATGGATGTCAAGGAGTGTTGGAAACTACAATATATTGTCCCTCAATATCAAGATGATACTGACTCAAGTTAATGTTCAGCAAATGAGGCAGAGCAAGATTCCAAGGAAGAGTGTGCATTCATGGTGTTTTCCCGAGAAATAGTGATGCAAACAATTACCAGTTTATTGATTTTGGCACATCCTACCATTTAACTTGTGAGAAAGATTTGTATGAGAAATTTAATAATGATTGTAGCTATACAATTTATTTATTTATTTTTCAATCAAGTGATAGTAGATCACATCCAATAGAGGAGATGGGGATATTAGATTTGAGTTGAATGTTGCCACAAAAATTATAGTCAAGGATGTTAGGTTTCTTTAAAAAATGAAAAAGAACTTGTTGTCAAATACCCCTATTGTTGTTGTGGATTTTTGTGGAAATAAGTGCATTGTGATAGATTCCAAGCAAGGAAGAATGGATGCCTAGGCAAGGTGGGTTGTATAAGCTAGTTGAACTTGTCACAATCAATTTGCATGCATTTGCTATGAAGGATGATGGTAGCATCTTGTAACATGAGAGATACAGACATCTCAACCTTAAGTATTGAACCAAATTGAGTAGAACAAGTACGGTTCACAGTTCCTTAACAAATCATGATAGTGTGCATGGTGACTGACAAGTGGTCAAAAGTATTAGTTGTTTCCTTCATGTAACATGTGTGCAAAGAGGCTTTTAATGTCATTCTTGCAGATTTGTGCGAACCATCTTGGAAACCATCCATAATCCTAGTGTGAGGTATTTTCTTTTGTTGGTCGATGATTTCCCCAAAAAATGTGGGTGTATGTTTTAAAAGAAGTTTCAATGCTTTGATTCCTTTGCCAAGTTCAAAGCATAACTTGAAAATCACATAAGAAGAGGGATCCAAACATTGCAATTAGATAATGGGGGTAAGTTCACTATTGAGCAATTCAAGGATAATTTTGAGATGGAAATCAGAGTTGATAGCTCCATACACCTCTCAACAAAAAGAGTTGGTTGATAGCCAAACATGATGATCATGGAGATGGCCCAATGCATAATGCACAATAGAGGTATGTTGTAAAAATACTGGGGTGAAGAAATGAACATGACAATGCATCTCTTGAACAAAAGTTCATGCAAAGCCTTGTAGGAACACTTGAAAAATCTTGGTCTGTCGTAATACATTTTTTATGTTTTGTGTTTAGCTACATAAGTTTTTAGTTCTTGATACAAGAGACATAAACTATATTCAAAGAGCTAAAAATATTTCTTTGCTGGTTATTGTGAACAATCTAAGGTATATAGACTCACTAATATATTTTTTTTTTAAAAAAAGAAGAAAGGGGTAAAAACTTTATTGAATATCAATAAAGAGCATTACAAAACAAAAGGGAAATAGCCCCAGAAGCCAACAAGAAACGGCCAAACAAAGCTAGAGCCACGTCAACCTAGATCATAATCAGTTACATCTTCAGCAAGAATCCCCTCCAAATCATGACGTCGCTCAGGGGAAACCTGCTCCCACTCCTCAACCTTCCGACCATCTAAATGCTCAGAGGCCCACTTGGCCAAACAATCGGCAGCCCTATTCCACTCCCGCGGAATATGGACGAAAGACACCAATTCCATCAAAGAGCTAATTTGAAGAACCTGCTGAACCATCCTGGCCAGTTGCCAACTAACATCAGAAACTTTTCGATCATTGATTAAATTGACCAGAACCTGTGAATCAGATTCACAGATCACCTTGCGCCACCCCAAAGCATAAGCCCTTTCCAAAGTGTAGAGGATCGCCAAACCTTCCATAAGGTTGACAGTCTGCATCCCTTCATGAACAGCAAAGAAGAAAATCACTGAGCCAGAACAATCCCTAGCAACACCACCAATCCCAGTAGGCCCAGGGTTGCCTCGTGAGGAACCATCAGTATTAATCTTCAAAATGCCAACTGGAGGGGGTAGCCATCTTCCCCTCCTCTGAACTTTCTTTCTCACCCTCCTGCCTCTCCTAACACAAGCAGATGCCACAGACAAGCCCTGAATCCCCAGTCTATCCACCATCTCAGCATCTCGTCTCTCCAAAGGGAACTCAACATCACACTTAGCCTCTATAGTTTCCTGAATCATGCCTAAAATTCTTTGCCAAATTTGCTGGACTAACAACTTTTCGCCCTGGAAAATACGACGATTCCATTCCAACCATATCTGCCATAGCATGAAAGTAGGTCCAACATACCAAACAGCTTGCAAAAAGGAAGCCGAAGTCGGAGGTCTACCCAGACTACTCCAAAAATCCACCAGGGAAGAGGCAGGAACACAAGGGATTTTCCAGACACCCCACCAAGAATGCCAAAGATACACAGGAAAGGGACAGCGAAAAAACAAGTGAGAAGAATCCTCCTCCCTAGCTCCACACAAAACACAGATAGAAGGGCCCTGGAACCCCCTCTTCCTAATATTATCCCAAGTCAAGCATCTATTCCACGCCACGGTCCAAATAAAGCAATTGCACTTTGGCCAGGAGAACTTGTTCCACACATTCTTCCACCAGTGAACCTCCACAGCATCCAACCTCTGGGATAATAACCCCTGATATCCTGAAGAGACAGTATAGACACCCTTAGGATTGGGAGACCAGGCCAAGACATCCCCATCCGAGAGGGGACTACACCGACGATTGGTAGGGATATTCTGAAGCGCAACAAACTCTTCCTCCATACCAACAGTAGGCCACTCCTCAGGGTTCTTCCATCTCGCCTCCTCCAGCTGACCATGAGACGAAAAGGACTTAAAGTCACTCACCCTCGACCAACCAGCCTCCAGGAACCTCTAACACAGAGTCAACAAATTAGGAAACTGAGAAACAATGGGAGGGAAACCATCCCAAGAGTCGGTCCAAAAATGTGCCTCTGCCCCTCTTTTGCAAATCCAAAATAAGCCCTCCTTGATGAGCGCAACCCCTTTTTTGAGCGTGCCCCAAATCACCGAACCTTTCCCCACAAGGGGATAGCGAGGAATATCCATCCAAGGGGTCCCGGGGAAATACTTATGGGATAAAATTCGGGCCCAGATCTGATCCTGTTCCACACACGGCCGCCAATACAATTTAGCAGCCAACGCCACCCCAGACACAACAGACCGCCTTAATCCAAGACCACCCATCTGCTTCGGGCTACAAACAACATCCCATCTGACAAGACTCCATTTAGATGATGCCAAACTACTAGCCCATAAAAACTGTCTTGCTAAGGAGTCTAATTCCTTAACAAAACCCATAGGAGCCACCTGGATCATGCAATGATAAATGGGGAGAGCCTGCACCACAAACTTGAGTAACTAAACACGACCAGCAAAAGATAGCCACCTGTGCGTCCAATGATTCACTCTCACACAAAATTTATCAAGAAAATTTTGCCACGAACCCCTGGGCAGCCTTCCCACCCAAATAGGAATACCAAGGTAGGTCAAAGGGAGAGCACCAATTTGAAATCTTAAGATATGTGCAATCCGCCTCTGAATGGGCTCCGAAGTGTTGAAGAAGAATATGGAGGACTTATCCTCATTAATCAGCTGTCTCGAAGCAGCAAGATAAACATCCAACACCCTGTGCAGATTTGAAGCTTCTCTAATATTAGCCATACCCATAAGAGCAGTGTCGTCCACAAACTGTAAATGAGACTGCGGAGGCAAATCCCCTCCCCACCTCCATCCCTGAATGAGACCCAACTCCACATTCCTTCTCAACAAGCGTCCAAGACCTTCAGCAAGGAGAAGAAATAAATAAGGCGAGAGGGGGTCTCCTTGACGCAAACCGCGAGAGGCACCGAAGAGCTCAGAATGCTCACCATTGATAAGAACAAAGAACGAGGTTGAGGTAACACAACTCATAACCCATTGAATCCAGTCTTCCCCAAACCCAAAAGCACCAAGCACCTTCCGAAGGAAGGACCACCAAACTCTATCATAAGCCTTAGCCATATCTAGCTTGATGAACATCGCCTTATCTTTGGAGATAGCCATAGAGTGAATGGTCTCAGTTGCAATAACGACCCCATCCAGAATTTGCCTTCCCGCCACAAAACCACTCTGCTCCTTAGAGATAAGCACAGTAAGCCACTTTTTTAGCCTGTCAGTAATCAACTTAGATATAATTTTATAAATCACATTGCACAAGGAAATAGGGCGAAATTGAGTTAACTTATCCACCCCCTCACACTTGGGGATGAGAGCAAGGAAAGTAGAATTTAGAGCACGCAACATCTGCTTATTTTTCTGAGACTCTTGAACAACGGCCAATAAGTCCATCTTGATGATATCCCAGAATTCCTGAAAAAATTCAATGGGGAAGCCATCAGGGCCAGGAGCTTTCCCCTTCTTCATCTGGAACACAATCCCCTTGAACTCTTCCAAAGAAATGTCACCCATAAGATGCACATGCATCTCCCTAGAAACCACATGTGGAATATAGGAAAGAACCTGAGCTTCCTCAAGCGACCCCCCCTGCGAGTCTTCCCTGAATAAAGAAGCAAAAAACTGCACAGCCTCCCTCGAGATTTCCTGAAAAGAGGAAAGACTCTCCCCCCTGTCATTCACCAGAACTGAGATAGAATTGCCATGTCTCCTTGCTTTCACCGAATTGAAGAAGAAAGCAGTATTCTTATCACCCTCCTGTAGCCACTCGATCCGCAGCTCACGTTTCCAAAAAACTTCCTCTCGCAGCTCACGTTTCCAAAAAACTTCCTCCTGCAGCTCACACTCTTCTAGCGCCTTCAAAGCCCTAGCCTCCTCCTGAAGCAAATCTTCAGTTACCCCATCCTCCCTGATCACCCTCGTAATACTATCCAACTCAGGTTGAGTAGCACTCTTCTCATGGAAAATGTTTCCAAAGCACCAACGGTTCCAACGTTTAAGCTGGTACTTCACAAATTGTAATAACTTAGCAAAAGTATACATTGCCGTACCATAAGCAGGTCTACCATACCTCCACTAATCAGCGACATGGCCATGTAGAGAGGAGTCACGCAACCACATAATATGAAACTTGAAAGAAGGAGACTGGGGCACCCGAGCATAAGTAATGGAGAGTTTGATAGGCCAATGATCTGAGCCCCTTCAATCCAGAATTTCAGAGCTAGTGGACCACCGACCGCCAACCCAGAAACAGGAAACTAGAAAACGATCCAGACGCTCTGCAATGCAACTCTCCCCAACCCTTCGATTGTTCCATGTAAACTAACCATTGATGGGCTTGATGTCAACAAGATTTAAAGCCGCAATATTATCATGTAGAAGCAGTGCAAAAGCCTCCAATTTGGCAATACCACCTCGCTTCTCAGCGAGCTCAGAAATGGCATTAAAATCTCTACGGACCGAGTAATAAATTATTTTAAAAAATCTTCGCATCCTAAGAAGACGACTTGGCACCATATAGACTCACTAATATATCTACTAACAAAGTTATCATTAGTTGAGATGTTGATGTAAAAGAAACATAACCTTTCTTTTTTTGTAACTATAACTAGTAGGGAGTCAGCAGTATCCCAATAACTAGTATCATGGTTCCCTTGAAATATGAGGATTTTAGTTCTTTTTGTATTCCGTCACAATAACTAGTGCATTAGCTCGTAGCCTATATTCCTTCCACACCATTGGTCTATCAACGGCAAAGACCTAGCTTCAACTCAAGATGTGGTTTCTACACTATAGGAACCTTGGACAAATCTAGTAATGGAGACCCAATTGGTTCTTTTTCACTCTTCAATATTAGATGTATGATTCCTATGAATAGGGAAATAGGTTGCTAGTTCAAATAAGCATGTTCATTTTCCTCTCATTATAGCTTTTCAAGGTGCTTGACCATAGTGGTATGTTGAAACTAAGATCAAACATGAATGGGAAGCTGCCATGCAAGTTATGATTCCCTAATGAAGAATCTTCCCTTGGAACTGGTAGACTTACTGCCATGTAAAATTCCATTGGATACAAAAGGACAAAATCAAGTGTAAAGTTGATGACACTTAGGACAAGCACAAAGTTCGTTTTGTTGTGAGGCTATTTGCACTAGGAGGGCTTTTCTATGAGGGAATTTTTTTTTCTACAATGAAGATGGTCATGTTTTTGTCTATTCTCTTGATCACAAGCTAGTTGGTTGGAAATTATATAAGATTGATGTGAAGAGTGCCTTTTTATATGAGGAATTGGAAGGGGAGGTTTACATGGTGCAGCTTGAAAGATATTAGGTACTTAGTGGTGATCATTTGGTTTGCAACCTTCTACTTCTTTGATGGGATTAAGAGCCTAGTACAAGAAAATTGATCAACATCTTTGGAAAATTGGATTCAGGAAGAAATCGTTCTGATGTGATTCTTTATCTTAAAAGCAATGGTGATGACATTGTGTTTCTTGTTGTTCGTGTTGATGCTTTCCCATCATAGATAGTGGGACTATTGCATTGTAATGAGTGAAATATGACTTATGGTTTGCTTTAACATTACTAATCTAGGCCTCTTACAATATCGAGCAGGTGTAGAATTCTGGCAACATGATCATCTCATTTTCATGGTTTAGGTCAAGTATGCTACAAATCTATTGCAAAGGTTTCACATTACAGATTGCGAGCAAGCAGCCTAATTGCTAGATATGTTTATGACTGGCCACAATGATTTCTCTATGACATGTAACCGTCATGCTAATTATGATCTTTTAATTTTCTCAGTCCTGATCTTATAGATCTAGGTAGTAATTTTACTTGCTTCTTTCAATAATATTGAATTTCTATGCATGGTTTTTTCGATTAGTTTTATCTGCCATTAAAATTTGTAGATTGCCGGTGTACCAAGTGAAAGTTTAGAGTAGTATTAGCATAGTGTGGTCTCCGTGTTTTCTTTTTCTTGTTCATGATATCACTACAGCATGATGTCTTTTGTATGCAGCACTGGTTTTCCAGTCTCACTGGTAGCTATGCTATGTACCTTTTTTTGAAACTAATCTAAATGTTTCTAACTATTCTAAAAAATGATTGGTATCAAGCATAATTACAAGGTTAGAGGTGGTTTTGTAGGTTAAATATTGCAAAACCACTTCTCACATATCTTTCAATAACTGATTTATTAACTAGTCTAATCTTGTACTAATTACCATTATCTTGTTTGACTTTAAGGTTGAGGTTTTCTTGGTTTTATTGTATAAACATTATCATACTATGGGATATTTTCATAAATTTTTTAATCTAAATTAACTAAGATGGTCTTACATATATTTGAACCCTTAAGCTCTAGTGTTGGGCTTTAACATTGATAAATATATTGTTGCCTTGTTATCATACCATCTAGGCTATATTATTTATGTCATAGTATTATTTGATTTGATGTTTCATAATCATGGCATGGGGCCAGTTTCATCAAACACTTAATGCAAACTAATTAAGTATATATATAGTGTTGCCTTTCTATCTTACTTTCTAGGCTATAATATTAATATTGTAGCATTAGTTGGTTTGATGTTTGATAAAGTGCTCAAATAAACTTTCTTGTCCCAATAATCACTTATGGTTTTCGTCTTTTGTAATATATGTACTTCACTTTTCGTAGCAAGTGATTAGGTGTTTCTCTTGCCTACAATTTGTTGTTGGTTAGCCAATTGTTTACAAAAGGAATCTTCTATTAGTTTGTAACTTTGTTTGATTTTATCATCACGTATTATTGCTCTTTGATTTTACCATCACTTATTAAGTCTTTAATTTGTGATAACTTAGTTTAAATTAATTGATGTACATAATCATTTGCAAATTGCTTGGTTAATTGGATAAGGCTTAAATGTTTGTTTTTTAACAGTAGGCCACGCTGGAGACTAGGAAATAAGGAACTTTCACAGCTCTGGAAATGGGCAGAGCAGAATCCGGTTCGTTATGATTTACTTGCAAGTTTATTTTAAAATTTTAAATGTATGTTTTTTGTTATTTATTTCTCTCATCATGTTTGCCACATAACATTATAGCTTGTTGATTATGTTTTTCCATGTCTACTGGATATTTTGATTTTCCATGGCTACTTGTGTTATAAATGAATTTTTATGGTTCAATGGTAAACAAATAAACAAGGGGGAATTATGTGACAGCTATACAAGTCTGAAAGTTAGTGCCCAAAAATGTTGGCTGTTTGCTTAATCAAGGTAAAGGTTTAAAAGGTATACTGTCACCCCGGATGATAAGGTTGATGGTCTTCAAATAGAGAAACTATAAATTTCATCATCACTGTAATCCCTGATTTTTTTTCCTTTACATTTTTTGATAGAAGTAAAGATGTTACATATAGATATATACAATTTTACAAATGTCCGATTTCAAATCACATGTATTGGATTGGGATGTATACAAAAACCTTTGATAGGTTGAAGAGGAGCAGAGGAGTAAATACTAGAATAAGTAGTGTAGAGATGCTAAATAGTAAATACCGAAGAGTAAAGTGCATAAGACATGATAACAAGTTGGCAATATATGTAATGTCCCTCCCTTAGGCGTTCAGATTTGAAGCAGAGGTTGACCTATTACGAGGGTTCGCGTAGGTCATTAGTATGGATAGGGGACCCATTTCGAGGTTGTGGAACCTTGTCAGGAGCTGTTCAAGCCTTTCAGAGTTGAGTTCAGTTGATTAAGCCAGGGATAAATTGGAAATAATAAAATTGGCTTTAATGGAAATAGTGAAAAGGTGAATAGTAACATCAAATTAGAAAGTGAATAGTGAAAAGTGCACCCCCATCCTAGAACTTAAGTTGTTTTAAAAAGGGGGGCCAAGCTCACAATGTAAAATTAGACCCTCAATGTTATTTTATGAATTTTTAGGCCAAATAGTAACTTTGGAGAAGATAAAAAGGCATTTTTGTCTATTTTGGATTCATTCTTATGACTTCAATTTGAGAGCAGCAGCAAACTTGAGGGTTTGAAGAGCTTGGAGCTTCCAGGAACGCAAACTTCTGGGAGAATTTGGAGATTTGGACGAAAACCCATTTCTCTTGGTGACAGGATTCAACATTATCCAGCTTTAGTTTGGAGTTGGCAGCATTATTTGGGGTTATAATTGCAGATCAGTCCATTTTGAGGACAGAAATTTCGCATCAGATTGCAGATCAGTCCTTTTAGAGGACATTTCTACCATCTTTCAGCAGTTGCACAGGCAGCCGCACCTTTGTTTGGCATTTGGGCTTCAAACCCTAAGTGTCAAGTGAAGATTCTGAAGTTTTGAAGCTGAGAATTTACATACAGTAGTGGCTCAGCTCCTCTCATACTTGGAAACGAATTGGGTAGTCATTATTTGAGCCGGGTGAGTTCGAAATTGCTGTTATAGGGTTATATCAGACCTGAGATTTCTTTTGCAGCCTTGTAAAAAGTCATTTCATGGCCTTTGGATGAATGGGTATGTTGCAGTTGGACCTTATCTATGTAATTTCAGTCTTTTAGTTAATAGAATCATTGTATGTTGTGTTATCTTGCCTTTATCAGCATTGTACATGTTCTATAATTCGAATAAAACTTAGAAAATACAAAAAAAATCAGAAAAAACACAAAACACAAACAAAACCAAACTCATTATATACGCTGGTCAAAGACTTCAAGAAAAACCAAAATCAGAAAATTCAGATCAGATTTAGGAAGGAATCTTTCAATATAGAACACATAGTTTAGGTGGTTGCAAGTGATTCATATTTTCAAAGATATATCTTATTGAGGGGGCAATGCCATTTACCATCATGGAGGCCAGCTATAAGTCTTCCTTCATTGTGCCAAGTCTAGTTCATAGCTTTTCCCTTCCCCTGTTCAACTCAGAGTGCATGCAGCATATGTAACATTCCCAACAGAACATTCTATAACTGAACCTAATTTAAAAAAAATAATACTTAAAAGCTGTTCATTAAATAAAGAGAATTACAATACGAGTGTCTTATGCATAGTCAATATCAGCATTCTTATTACAAGTCCAATAATCTCTTGGCTCTAAGCCAGTTACAAAGATACATGGATCTGCAAGTCTTCCTGATCTTTAGTCCTGCAAGCTGCTCCAGCTAGGAGAGGGAAGGGGAATTACTAGCCTAACCATCGATGGATTCTTGATTTGCATCCTCCATTTACAAGGCATGAATCAACCAAGTAGATAGGCCATAGTCCAAGTAATACCAACTGCCATAGCAGCAAAAATCTTAGGAATTACTTGACAAACCAAAAGGTAAAGGTTTTTTCAATTTCTTGGGACTAGATCAGGAAAAAATTGGGAACCATAAATGATAAATATGTTTTTATATTTAAAGAAAAATAAATTTATTAAATTATATAGAGAGAGTGAAAGTAAACAAGAGTGTATGCTGTGAGCTTTGAAGTATGAATTTTTCTCATTAATTTTGAGACTTTTTATTATATTACACATTGCATAGTGCATTACTACATTGTTTGGCATTGAAGTTCAAACTTCAAAGTCAATTGCAAACTGCAAACTACAAAATACGAATGCCAACCTACAAACTACAATGTAAGACAAAGTGGACAGAGCCAATGAGGCTAGCTGCTACAAAGTACAATCCATTCGGAAGCTGCAAGTTATGTCCCTCCTCATTCAATTCAACTACTCTTCATCTAATACTTTGGCCTCCCTCAAGACAAAAATCTCTTCCTTCGTCAAAAGGTGAATCCTCATCATTTGTATCCATTTTGAATCTTGATAGATTTCATCAAGGTCAATCAATTGATCATCCTCAATGCTCCCTAATATAATAAAACCAAATGCATTAATTTGTTACCTATACAAAATAAGTATTCTAATTTCAAATTGTAAGAAAACAATAATTAAAATTGATAACAAAAATGCAAGATTCCCTTGAAGTTTTTTTAGCTGAAGATGGGGATTGTGGTGGACAAAAACCAAAGCAAATACGCTCCAAGAATTCTCACGAGTAGATGGACTACATGGTTGGCCCAAAATGCACATCAGCATTTCTTGTAACTTATTGGCATCTTCACCAAAATATTGCCACCAATTAGCAAAAAACAAAATTTATCAACACTCTATTATGATACTGATATTGTATTTCAAACTTCAAAACAAACTTTAAACTTTGCAAGAGAGGAAAAGAGAAAAATTAATTTTTAATGCCTTTTTTTAAAGTGGTATTGCATTTTATGACACAAACAATGGCAAAAAATCCCTTTCTCTATTGGTATGCAGGCATCTGTAAAATGGCTGCTTGTTGATCCTGTGATTTAGGGAAAAATATCTTGACACATTGGAGGAGGCTTGCATTCACATCTTTAGTGAGACTCAAGGATTCTTTGTAAAACAACATAAGGTTTGGGAGGTATCTAATGGCTTAGAAGGTGGAATGCATATGCCAATTCCATCTCTGATCAATGATCTCCCGTATTGGCATGTGTGTGTTCCTCTTATGGTCCATCATTGCCTTGGTAGTCTGTTTGGCCCTATCCATGGCCTCATACAAGTAGCCCATTGAGGATTTCTCCCCATCACTAGCCACACAACTCGAAGTCAAGGTTTTTTTTGTATTAAGGATAGTGCAATCAACAAGTTACATGATCAAGTGCTTGCTCTGCTGTTTTAACCCCCACATTTTACTGTTTGACCCTCCATATACAGGAATGTTTCAAGCTGTACAAATACAAGTGTATAGTCAAGTGTTTAATCTGCTGCTATACATTAGCAAGGCTGTATATATACCCGGACTGTACATAGATCATCAACTGTGCCATACAAATTCTGATCCATATACAGGCTGCGCCATCAACTGTGTAACATACAAGTTCCTGAGTCAAGGTTTTGAAACTAGCACTAAGTTTTTAATATAATCTACCACAATCCAATCATCCATATGATTGGCAAAGTTAGACTCTAATCACTAATTTTAAGTGAACATTTATTTCAAATTAATCTTCTAGGCACACAAGGTTTGTGTTAGTGTTTTAATTTGCATTTTTCAATGTCACATTATACTAAATAAATGTGCGGTAGAACCACTCTCCCAATTAGAAGAGAAAACTCCTTGTAATTGAAAACTACCCTAATTTGAACAATATGTTCATGATATTTACAGTCTGTATACTGTTTTCTATGGTGGTTTGCATCAATGTTGTAGTAAATAAAAGTGTTTTTTTGGATTCACTTAGGGCTAAAGGCTACGCTACTAGTTCATTTCCCATAACCCTTGGATTTGTGGCTGGATCCAAACCCAGTTCGGATTTTAGTTTGGCACGATCGGGGGACCTTAACAAATTGTGATTCATTTTCTTAAACATTATAGTGCATTTGGGGGATTTTAAACTTTTTTGGTTTTGTTTTTTGCAATTTGTTTGGTTGGACTTTAGTGCTCCATTCATACTGGCTGGATGTATTCAACAACGTTTATCTATGTTGGCATTGGGCTTAGTGGGTTGGTGATAGCACGAGTGACGAAATATTGAAAACTTGAAAGGTTGGATCCAAATGCATAAGGAGCAAATTCATTACACTGTCTTGTACCATATGTTTAATAGGAAATTCTTTTAGTTTATTATATAACAAATTTTAGAAGATACTTTGAAATGTCATTTAATGCTTCAAAGATATCTTTATTTAGTTTAATATTTTTTTGGCTAGATGAAATTAGCCTTCGGGCCATACCTGTATGTTAACTTGAAAAATTTACATAAGGAGTCTACTCCATGAGTGGAGGGCCTATAACCAGAATGCTTGAGGGATGTTATCAAAAACCTCTAATGCAGAACACCTTTATATATTCAATTGTCAATAGTTGTATGCAATTATAGTTTCAACATGCATTAATGTTTCTAATATCCTATCATCACAACATAAAAACAACTCTTGTGTATCTATGTCTGTATTAGTATGAAATGTTTACGCTTGCATCCCTGAGTCTTTAACACCATTGTCCTCTTTGTTTGAAATGTTGTCTTCCACTACGAACACCTAGTTGACACCAATTGGCATGACTCCCACAATGAATTTCAAAAAATGCCCTGTTTTTCTTGATGTTTACATGGGCTAGTAGAGATGACAAATGAGATCCATGTTGATGTAACAATAATGTGGAGAGTGAGCCACAACCCATTACCAAGAAAAATTGATGTAGGAATGACCATGTCAAGAACAATATTGAGACCCAAGCGTCAACGAGGCTTGATCAATGCCATTGATAGTAGTCTCACAATTTTAGTGGATTCCCTTGCCTCTAAAAAAATCCTAAAAGCATTGAGGCTATGTTGGTGTTGATGCGGTATTTGTAAGTGGTAGATAGGAACAAATTGCCCAACACTATTCGGATTGCATGGACCATTATCTCCGCTTTCACTTTGAAAATTGTTTTTAGTAGTAGATAAGAAATCTCTCCCATGAAGGAAATTTGCTGCTTCTTGGCATATAATCTCATTGTGGTATCCATTGTGCACTAGTTTGAACACATTTTGTGAAGAATGAAAAGAGAGCCCTTTAAAAATTGATGTTTCATTTCAAACCATTATTTGTTATCATCAACATTGCATCCTTGAAAGGACGTATAGAATGAATTTGCATGCATTATAATCATTTAATGCCATTGCAGAGAGATGTTTTGTATCCTAGTGGCGAGGGATCATCATTCAATAAAGCATGATATCAGTGTGTGAAATACTTAAGTTATCTCCAAATAATTGTCCCATGTCATGATCAATGCTAAATTTGGCCAACACATTCTCATGATAGTTCCCCTCCCTATAGATGTTTGATTATGAAGGCCTCAATTTTGTTAAGCAAGGGCCAAATTTAACTTTGTATTTTGTTGATTTTTCAATTTTGAGCTCCTTTTTTCCTTATTACATTTATGATAATCTAAGAGTCTCCTTATATTTGTAGTTTCGTTATACCCACGTGTGAACACTTTTGTAGGCCTATAAGGAGTGTCATGGCCTCAACTTCATTATTTGTTCCCTATGCTAGGCCCTTCGAAGCAATGCAACCAACACTAGAGATGCTCATATTGCCTCTAGAAGTCCCATAGAACTTTATTCCCACGTGCGAACACTTATGTAGGCCTATAAGGAGTGTCATGGCCTCAACTTCATTATTCGTTCCCTATGCTAGGCCCTTCGAAGCAATGCAACCAACACTAGAGATGCTCATATTGCCTCTAGAAGTCCCATAGAACTTTAGTTTGCTCTGTCCCATTGAAGGGCCATCCATTTAATGTCTTTCCTTGGATTTTGTAGGGAATGAGCCACAATAACCCCATGAACGAGGGATATTTAGTTTTATATTTTTAGATTCAATTTAACATATTAATATATTTAAATTTTAATATGATAAAAGTTTAATATTATTTATTTTAATGTAATATATATATATTGAATCTAATTTTTGATTTTAGGTTATAAGTATCTATATTTATGATTTTTATATGTTTTTGTATCAACAAATCCAACCCCTAATCTTGTTTTTGGTGAATCCTCAAACCAAATTGGCAAACACGAACCCAAACTAGTACTAGGATTGGTAGCTAAGGCTAAAGGTGGTTGTTGGAACTGGCATATTTTTAAGGTTTATTTTGCATTTTCTAATATGTTTTAAGACAAACCATAAACCCTAGGGACCTACGTTTGGCCAGCCACTTTATCTTCTTTTCCATCAGTGACTTGCTTGGCTAGTGGCTTGCTTTAAGTTGTGCCCTTTATGCCTTTGTTATTGCTCGTTTATTGGCCCCCCCTTTCCTTAGTAACCAGTTTAAGCATTTCTTGCACATTCCTTTTAAATCATTTAAGTTCCTTTGTATATGCACCCGCCTTAAATGCTCCCTACCTTGCCTCGTTGGTGTCCAAGTGTTGCATTCTCATTGCATTGCACTATTTCTTTGTCATGGGTTCTTATTTCTGAGCCCCTTAATGTTGTGACGGTGCATTGTGTTGCCACTTGTCTAGGCAGTAACCGATGTGCTTGCTAGCTTTTTGACACATCAGTTTCATGTGGCGGCCTCTCGCTGGTATCACAACTTTTGTTTATTGTAGGTTCTTGGAAAACTCAAAGGTTGAAAATGTGAATGTGTGCTTTGGTGACAAGTGGTGTTGATGTAGCGTGGGCCTAGGTTTTCTTCTATTATATGCAAATATACCACGTAGTGAGAGTGATCCACATGTTGGCATATTGCATACTCCCTTCACATCGTGGGTTCTTGAAGGACGAGCTACCCTAAATGGAAATGATGTGAAATGGTGACACATGTCCAATCTTTGCCATGAAGTGGCAACTCTGCATCCTTGTCTGAAGACCCATTGATTGAAGTGGGATCGTTCTTGTGACATGTAAAGCAACTTTGTAGATGGATTTTTTTTGATTTGTTTGTTCCTTCTAATGTATTGTGGTTTTAAAACAAATGAAATTCAAAAAAGCTGCAATCATTGCCGATCTATTCGACATCAATTGAAGATCAATGATTCATATTCAAAATTGAGAAACGATTACCTACGAATACTCTGTTCGCGCGCATGAGCTTTAATGGAAGAAATCAATCAATATCTATCAAAGTTTCTCTGAGTTTTGAATCATTTGCATTCACTCCAACTCTCAAGAGTCTTTAGAAGCGACTTGTGCAAGAAATTTGTGTAATTCAAGCGGTCCAATACTTGCAAAAGTGAGCTATGGTTTTCAAGCTGAAAGCAAGTAAGTTTTCATTTCTTGCCGTAAATTGCATATGTATTGTGTGCTTTCAAGTTGAAATGGTTTCATTACTGTTTTGAAAGTGTTGAAAAGGCCTTAGTCTATTTTAATTGTTAGAACCCTTACCATACCCTAAAATCCTAGTCATTCCAAAACCCTAAAAATGAGTTAAATGAGTTCATAGCCTCCAAAGGCTATGAGGGGATTGGAGGAAGACCTTTTGGTTCAACTTCCAAGCTCGACAAGGAGAACCAAGAAAGCCTAAGGGGTAGGAGTCTTGTCATATCGGCTATTTGATAGAGCAAAAGGGGTAAGAGATGGAGTAACTCCTATAAATTGTTGGAATTTGTTTGAATTTTGCTACAAAAGAAGTAGTGCAGTTAGAACCATCTCAAACATTTGGAATTTGAATCTTGGCAAGTTAGTGGTCCCAAATGTGTTTATAAATGTGGATTTGATTAGGGCACTAGCTAAAAGATATGATGCAAATTGCAAACAACAGGATGGTCTTGAATCGTAAGGGTGGTATGTTGATCAAAATGGATAAGGTATATGTTAGTGAAGTATTTGGGTTGAATGCATCTACAAATATCCCATCAATTTCAATTCCCTATGCAAAGAACATGAGAAGACAAGTGCAAATATAGAGTAAAGTGGCTTCCTTGACAAAGGATTAATGGATAGGGCAGGAATTTGGTGAAATTCCAGCAGAGTGAGTCTTTTGATGGAGACATTTTTGAAGATGATTTTGTTAAAACATACTATGCTTTGTGCGAAGTCTTGGGAAGTGATGCAAGAATATTTGATTTGTTGTTGCTTTTTTAGATTCACAGAATGAGCTTGTCTTCTAGTTTCCTCTAACTCAATTAAATGATTAATTTTGCAAGTCATGACATCTGTGATATCTTCATCATACTTCTAAATGAATTTGTAAACTAGCAACAAATTTTTTAGAAGCATTTTAGTGTCCATGCCATATACAAGCTCATATGGTGACTTTCCTGTGGACTTTTTGATTGTCACTCTTTTAGCCCATAGTGCTAATTTCAACTTTGAGTCCCATGAATTTTTATTTTTCTCTAACATCCTCTTAATAATCTTCATCAAGCTTTTGTTGCTGGACTCAACTTGTCCATTCCCTTGTTGATGATAAGTAGAAGTGTATTACAAATTGATTCTATCTTGGAGCAAAAACCAATGAATTCTTCTGATCTAAAACACATAGCATTATCTGTAATCAACTTGTTTGGAACACCAGATCTAGTAACCATGTGTTCTTTTACAAAGTCAATGACTACCTTATTGGTTGCCCTTCTGGTTGGGATTGCCTCAATCCATTTGGTAAAATAATCAGTAGCTACAAGGATCCATTTGAATCCTCCACTAGATTTCTCTACAATTTCACCAACAAAATCTGTTCTCCATTGTCGGAATGGAGTCTCCATAGTCATAGGCCTTAATGGCATTGTTCCAGAAAATTTCAATTTACTAGAGAATCTTTGGCATGCGTTACCTTTTCTTATCATCTTTTGTATATCAGCAAACAAAGTTGGTCACCAATATCCAACTCTAAGGATTTTATGAGCAGTTGTCTTAGCTATAAAATGACCTCCACAATTCCTACTATGCATTTCAGTCAATACCTTAAAGGCTTGTTCGTGATCTAGACATCTTAACAAGATACCATTGTTTCTCCAATACAAGTCACCCTTTGTGATGACATATTTGATTCCTTAAATTTTAATGTCCTTTTTTGATTATTTGTCATAACTTTAGGACATGCCATATGCTTTAGATAATAGATCACATCCTTATACTATGGGGATGTTTGCAAAATACATAGCTTCAAAGGGGCTTCATCTTCAAGACAATTGCCCTAAACAACTTCCAAGTTAGACTTTGCCATTAGTTTTGCAAGTATTGGTCCTTTAACTCGATGTCTATGTTAAATTCTTGAATCTTGTTTATCCAATGATGTCTTCTTCCTATGACTTCTTGTTGTGTAAAACTGTCTTTCACAGTTGCATTAGGTACATACGCAACAATTTTAGCACCTATGCAATAAGACTTGAAGTTCTTTATTGCCTTTACCAAGGAATATGCCTGTTTCTCCATAGCATCATACTTCAGTTCTGCTGCTTGAAGGGATTTACTAAAAAATTAGAGTAGTTGCTCATATCCATCCTCATTTTTTTGTAGCAAAACAACTGTGTGAAATGCAGCAAAATAAAACAGTTGAAAAAGCTTGGAGAAATCAGGGGATTTCAATATAGGAGCTTGTTTGATGGCTTCCATTATAGTTTGAAAAGCTTCTGTAAGCTCTTTAGCCCAGGTTGTTTCACCCTTCTTAAACATCTTGGAGATTGCCTTGGTCTTTTCTACAAAACTTGTAATAAATCTTCTTACAAAATTGATTTGGCCAAAAAATGATTGAATTCTCTTAATAGTCTTTGGTTGTGGGATCTTATCAATGGTAGCTACTCTCTCATGATCAATCCTTGACACCTTCTTTGGAAACAGTATGGCCCAACAACTTTAAAGCTTGAGTATTTTTTTTCTAGATGCATGCAGTGTTCTTCCTCTATTTTAGAGAAAGCAGCATTAGTCAAACCAAATGGCATTTTGACATAAACATGTCCCCTAGGGTGTAGTGAATGCAATCTTATATTGCTTAGAATCTTGAACTTTCACCTGGTTATAGCCTAGGAATCCATCCATCATGGATAGTAAGTCACAACCAATCACCTTGTGCAACATTGCCTCCTTATTAGGTAAAGGATACATTCAAGTTCTTGAAATCTACACATAACTTTATGTCTCCATTTTTCTTTCTAACAGGAATTAAGTTTGATACCTAGGTAGAATGTCTAATTGGCTTTATAATTCCACCATCCTTGAGTTTCATTAGTTCTTGTTGCATTTTTGGGGCCAATGTGGGGTTTATTGGTCTCTATTTTTTCCTACATGTTTTGGCATCATGCTTGAGAGGGATTTTATATTGTTGTTGTAATTATTTAATAGGACCTTATTATTGAAAGTTTAGTAGGTAAATTTCTTTTTATGACTTAGGTAGGATAGGATAAATGAGTACAAATCATTTCCAACTTTCAAATTTGGAAACTTAGTTAAAGCAATCCCTTGTTTTCTGGTTTTTTGTCTCTTCCTCATCCTCATTGGATTTGGAATCTTCGGGGTATACATTGTATTTGTAAGTCTTTCCTTCCATTGAATAAGCAATTATGATATTAGTCTTGCATATTGAATATTCAAATTCCTATTTTGTAACTATTTGTTTGATATTTGGTTTTGAGTTTGTAATGTCCCCTTCCTAGGCAGTCCAGGTTATTCAGGGGTTAGCCTATCATTTAGACCCTTGTAGGTTGACAGATGTGTTTAGAGGGTTGCCTTTGACAGTCATCCTGAGTTTTGGGACATTACTCCATCAGTTGATTTAGGTTTGGGCCTTGGCAGAGACTTGTAGAGTGATATTCAGGCACTTACTATTTATAGTAAGTCAGGCAGACAAGGGTTATTATTTCTGGCAGGGCACCTGGTTCAGTTGGTCATCTTAGTTTCGACCCAGTTTGATGATTTGATGAGCAAACAATGATTACTTGAGCATTTGATAATTATTAAAAGATTATTAATTTGACTTTATAATATAAAATCACTTTAATGAAATATTAAAGTATTAATTATTAATGGCAAATTATAAAATATTTTAATACTTTATAATAAAGGAGCATTATTATTATTAAATGAGTATTTATTACTCACTTGATATGGACACCATTTATTAATTAAAATGCCTAAGTCAAAGAGAGGGCGAATTTATATTATTAAATGCATTTAAATTGATTTTTGAGAAGGGGTCGAATTTTTGATAAAGGGTATATATTTCACCAAAGACAAATCGAACTCATTATTGATGATTATTTGAATTTGTCTTTTCTCTTTGAGAACATTGGAGTTTGGGGAAACAAGGGTTTCTGCAATTAGATTGTGGAGAATGCCACCTCTTCATGATCAGACATACTGAGACTGTGGGATACCAGTTGAAGCTTGTCAGTTGAGTGGCTTCATTCAGAAGTCATTATAGAGCTTATTGTGAAGTTTTTAATCAAGGGTTTGGATCGATTTCCTTCTAGAAGGAGATCATTTTCATTGGCCATTAATTATTTAACATCTGGCACTCTATTCAAGGCCGTACGGATTTCATCATTGCTGGTTTGAGGCCGTACTTTACAGCAGCAAGGCCGTACCTTCATTCTTAGGCAAATCGCCTTGCCTTTTTGCTGCCTTTTTGTTCTACAGTGGATGCCTTGGGTTTCTGGAGCCTTTGCATTGATTTTTGGGTTGGGAGATTGCTTCCTTTCATCTGGCTGTACCATCACAGGCTTTCTTCAAGCGGCTGCAAGCTTCTCCAGGTTCTTTAATAAATAGCTTGCCTTTTATTATGTATGTTGAAATATCGTAGTTGTAATCATTTTGAAAGAGCAATTAATCATCTGTCATCAGACTATAAATTGTATTCTTTCATATTTAGATCTCTGGTATTTTTATTTTATTTTTCCAAGCATTTCTTTCCAAAATTGAACCATTTTCCCTTATTGCAAAAATTACAAAAAAAACACAAGAATACAACAAAACGAACAGAAATTGCATTTACCATCAGAAGTCAGGGTTGAGAGACACCTGGTCTCTTACAGTGGTATTAGAGCACAGTTTTCCTGCCATCCTGTGCTTTTTCAATTTGATGTGTGCTTTTTCGATGCTTTTTCATGAGTAGAGACATTATATTCTACAGCAAGGGTAGAGGAACAAGCATAGTAGAGGATTGGACAGGTCCACCTATTCCAGAAGGTGAGATAGTATCAGGTGTTCTGGGTATACACAAATCCAGTTCTAGCAGCAGTGAGAACAGTGTCACCACACTCATGGCAGATTGTGAGACTCCTACAGAGTCTCGTAGGGATACAGGGAAAGAACCTACCGAGGGTGAGATGTTTGAGAATGAGTTCAGATGGAGACATGACAATATGATGGACATGATGTCTTAGTTGATGGGCACGATGAGGCAGTATGGTCCGCCTCAGCAGCATTATATACAAATAGGACAGACTAGCAGGACTGCAGGCATAGACCAGCCACAGGTGTCAGTACAGCAGCAGTCGTCACCTATCTTTCATGAGCGTAGGCCTGGACAACCTACCTTTATTACTAGGGAGGCACCTCCGACTCTGGAGGCAGAGCAGTAGGGTCAACAGCCAGAGTTTCAGCCACAACATGGTACATCGGTGGTAGACGTGACCAGATTCTTTGGAGAGTATTCGACATTGGCTCCTGAGATCAAGCAGTCGTTGTCCTTTCATGAGTTTATGGATGTGCATAGACCCAGGGGTGGAGGTAGATTCGAGCGCAGAGCTCCTCAGTACCAGCCACCACCACAGGTGAATAGGGATCTCGAAGATGCGCGAGCAGATTGTCTCTTTGCCTTTATTTCTTGATTGCCCGGATAAGAGTTTTAGCTTTGGTTCCATAAAAGCCAGATTAACACCGTCTTTGATAATCTATGTAGAGATTCAGGCCATTAAATTTGCCACTTTGATGATTAGCTAATATCGGGTATCACTTACGTACACATTAGTCACCGCTGCCATTACTTCACGGAGTTCACTAAAGGTGCTCCATGGTTAAGATACCTGATAGGATCCAGAAATCCTTTGCCAGTCAGTCCAGCGATGCAGCTCGGAATTCGCTACCGGCATCCCGACGTCGTTATGTATTTATCCGCTCCATCCTTTTCATCGGTTATACCGTTCGTTATTGGAAGCCCGGCGTACTTCGATCCCCGCCAGTCTACCACGGTTTTCCACAACCCCACGTTCCTTCGCATTCACGCGAATCAATGGATGCAATGGAAGCACCATCCCAACCGAAGAAACGGAATGCACCGTCCATCAATGCGTTTATCAACGGTTCATGCCGCGTTTCGCACCCGCTGCCATGCACCTCTGCCCGCATGAGTCATCCATGAGGGTAAAGAAAATCCTATCCATGAAATGCCGCATTCCGCCATCCTACTAATACTGTTGCCTGACGACAGTGTTTGAGGATGGTGAAAGTATAGAGGCATCGACGGCCTTCAGCATGGCCCTTTGAGCTAACGGGCCCGCCCATGCCTTTCCGTTCGAGTAGATGCTGCTTGGTAGAGAGGCTGAGGTGATGCACCGAGATTTTGAGGGTATTCGAGTCAAGGTGACTGATGGGTACACCCTCAAATGTGATAGGAGAATATCAGATCTTCCACTGCAGCTTAACAACTATGAATTCAAAGCTAAATTCTACGTTGTGAATATGGGGGATACTAATGTGGTACTTGGGATGGCATGGCTTCATGATTTGGGTGAGTTCACACTCAATCTTCAAGCCGTGGAGATGAAGTTCAAGGTAAACGAAAAACCACATGTCATAAAAGCCATCAGAGAAAGTAACTTAAGAGTGGTATCTTTTAGACGGATGGAGAGGCTCATTCGTCATGATATGGTGGATTGGGCTGTAGAGTGTATGTTGTTACAAGCACAACAGGAGCTGCAGAAGGTTGAGTACCATCCTGACATTCGGGGATTCTGGTATCAAACACCGCAGCGTTAGCGATATTCCACCCCCGCGTAGACTCCCATAGCACCGGTAAGTTTGTTTTACCTGAGTTGAGGCCAGTTCATTGGCGATCACAGACCATACAAACAGATCCTAAACGCTTCTGCGAGCAGATAGAGAAAACAACGCGAAAGCCGTTATTATGGGGGCATATCGTGACGAAGAAATCACCTTTTGTTTCATCTAAGAAATATTTACGGCGCCTATGGGTCACGCATGCAAGGACATCAGCGAATAATAAGAGAAATATGAGTCAGTGTTCTATACCCCGCATCAATGAGTTGATTGATGAATTGCACGGTGCTATCTTCTTCATGAAGATTGACTTGAGGTCCGGGTACCATCAAATTCGGATGAGGGAGTAGGACATAGAGAAAAACCGCTTCGTGCTATTAAGTGGCACTTCGAGTTCTTAAGTTGTGTCTTTGCCCAATCAACGCCTCGCTACCTTTTCAGCTAAGCAATGAATAGTATTCTTCGGGCCTTCACCGCGAGATTTTAGGTTGGTCTTCTTCACAGACATGTACTGTGTACAATAGGCGGGAGGAGCATTTAGCCTACTTGATATAGTTCTGAAGTATTTTATCGAGAGGAGTCCTTTTGTAAGCCAAGGAGTCCAAGTGTGAGCTAGGCATGGTTGAGTTGTTGTATCTTGGGCACATCATTAGTGCCAAGGGAGTCAGTATGGACCCTGAGAAGGTTCGAGCTATAGCTGAGAGACCAGTACTAGAGAACCTTACCAAGCTCAGAGGATTCATTGGGTTGTGTGCTTTTTACAGACGATTTGTTAGTGGGTTCTCACTACATGCCGACCCATCGATCTCACAAAGAAAGTACTGCTTGGTCACCGCAGGCTTAGGAGTGTTTTGACAGATTCAAGATGATTATGACTTCGTGTCCAGTTTTAGTACTACCAGACTTTACAAAGTCTTTTGATTTGTATTGTGATGCCTCAGGAGAGGGCATTGGTGCCGTATTGATGCAGGAGAGACACCCTATTGCTTTTGAGAGTAGGAAGCTTAGGGGTCCTGAGAGATTTTATAGCATTTATGACAAGGAGATGTTAGCCATTATGCACGCTTTGGCTAAGTTCAGGCAATATCTGGTGGGCAGTAATTTCAGTGTGCGTACATATCACAATAGCCTGAAACACTTCCTTGGACAACGAGACTTAAATGAAAGGCAACAAAAATGGGTCAGCAAATTGCAATCGTATGATTTTGATATCACCTTCATTAAGGGGAAGCATAATGTTGTAGTTGACGCATTGTCTCGTAGACCTCAGTTGAATGCTATGGCACAGATCTCTGAGGATTGGAGGCACAGGATTATTGTAGAGTATGCTAAGAACCAATGGGCTTCTAGCATTGTTGACGGGACAGAGCAGGATAGTAGATACGCCATTGTGAATGACTTGATCATTTACAAGGGGCGGATTTTTCTAGTTCTTGATTTAGAGTTGAAGGATACAATTCTGAAAGCCTTTCATGATCTTCCTATGGCAGGCCGTCCTGGTTATTTCAAAACATATAAGCTGGTACAGGAACGGTTTACTTGGAAAGGGCTAAAGACTGATGTTCTTTGGTATGTTCTAGAGTGTTCTGTTTGCCAACAGAACAAACAGAAACACACATATCCTGCTGGATTGCTTCAGCCACTTCCGATACCTGATAGGAAGTGGGAATGCTTATCAATGGATTTTATCACAGGCTTGCCGAAAGCCCAAGGGAAGGATTGTATTTACGTGGTTGTTGATTGGCTGACAAAATATGCACACTTCTTTCCGATCACCACTACATTCACAACATCACAAACTGCAGAGCTCTTCTTTAGAGAGGTATTCAGGTTACATGGTTTACCTCGGACTATAGTCAGCGATAGAGACAGTTGGTTCATGAGCAAATTTTGGCAGGAGTTGTTCAGACTTTGTGGAACCGAACGGACACCTAGTACTAGCTACCATGCACAAACAAATGGACAGACGAAGATCATCAATAAGTGGGTGGAAGGATATCTGCGTAATTATATAGCTGGACAACAGAGAGCTTGGGTGAGGTGGATATACCTCTGTGAGTATTGTTATAACTCTACTCACCACATGACTATACAAATGATGCCCTTTATGGCATTATACGGGTATGAGGCGCCCAACCTTTTGGATTTGGTGTTGAGTGATAGCAGAGTGCCTAACGCAGGTGATATGTTGCAGGATCAGTAGGATATTATGAGGTCTCTCAGAGATAATATTCAGCGGGCATAGAATCAGCAGAAGCAGTATGCTGATCAGAAAAGGGTTGAGCGTTCCTTTGCAGTGGGTGACATGGTGTACCTCATGTTACAGCCTTACCGTAAGTCCACTCTGCGGAAGAGTGGTGCAGAGAAGTTGAAACCTCGTTACTATGGTCCATTTCAAGTTATCAGACGAGTGGGCGAGGTTGCATATGAGCTGGATTTATCGGCGGATAGTAGGGTTCACAATGTGTTTCACGTTTCTCACCTAAAGAAGGCGTTGGGTCAGCATGTGATTCCCTCTCCAGTACTGCCACCCCTTGATGACAAGGGGAAATTGATTTTAGTGCCTGAGGCCATCCTCGATGTTAGAGACACCTTCAGAGGTGGGCCATTAGAGAGTATTTGATTAAATGGAGAGACTTGCCAGTTGAGGATGCTACATGGGAGTCAGAGGAGATTTTACAGCATCCGGAGCTGAGATTGCTTGAGGACAAGCAATTTCAGGGAGGGCGGACTGTAATGTCCCCTTCCTAGGCAGTTCGGGTGATTCAAGGGTTAGCCTATCATTCAGACCCTCGTAGGCTGACAGATGTGTTTAGAGGGTTGCTTTTGGTAGTTATCTTGAGTTTTGGGACATTACTCCATCAGTTGATTCAGGTTTGGGCCTTGGCAGAGACTTGCAGAGTGATATTCAGGCACTTAACTATTTATAGTAAGTCAGGCAGACAGGGGTTACTATTTCTGGCAGGGCACTTGGTTCAATTGGTCATCTTAGTTTCGACCCAGTTTGATGATTTGATGAGCAAACAGCGATTAGTTGAGCATTTGATAATTATTAAAAGATTATTAATTTGACTTTATAATATAAAGTCACTTTAATGAAATATTAAAGTATTAATTATTAATGGCAAATTATAAAGTATTTAATACTTTATAATAAAGGAGCATTATTATTATTATTAAATGAGTATTTATTACTCACTTGATATGGACGCCATTTATTAATTAAAATGCCTAAGTCAAAGAGAGGGCGAATTTATATTATTAAATGCATTTAAATTGATTTTTGAGAAGGGGTCGAATTTTTGAGAAAGGGTATATATTTCACCAAAGACAAATCAAACTCATTATTGATGATTATTTGAATTTGTCTTTTCTCTCTGAGAACATTGGAGTTTGGGGAAACAAGGGTTTCTGCAACTAGATTGTGGAGAACGTCACCTCTTCATGATCATACATACTGAGACTATGAGATACTAGTTGAAGCTTGTCAGTTGAGTGGCTTCATTCAGAAGACATTACAAAGCTTATCGTGAAGTTTTTAATCAAGGGTTTGGATCGATTTCCTTCCAGAAGGAGATCATTTTCATTGGCCATTAATTATTTAACATCTGGCACTCTATTCAAGGCCGTACGGATTTCATCATTGCTGGTTTGAGGCCGTACTTTACAGCAGCAAGGCCGTACCTTCATTCTCAGGCAAATCGCCTTGCCTTTTTGCTGCCTTTTTGTTCTACAGTGGACGCCTTGGGTTTCTGGAGCCTTTGCATTGATTTTTGGGTTGGGAGATTGCTTCCTTTCATTTGGCCGTACCATCACAAGCTTTCTTCAAGTGGCTGCAAGCTTCTCCAGGTTCTTTAATAAATAGCTTGCCTTTTATTATGCATGTTGAAATATCGCAGTTGTAATCATTTTGAAAGAGCAATAAATCATCTGTCATCAGACTATAAATTGCATTCTTTCATATTTAGATCTTTGGTATTTTTATTTTATTTTTCCAAGTATTTCTTTCCAAAATCGCACCATTTTCCCATATTGCAAAAATTACAAAAAAAACACAAGAATACAACAAAACAAACAAAAATTGCATTTACTGTCAGAAGTCAGGATTGAGAGACACCTGGTCTCTTACAGAGTTGCAATCTCCAAGTCGGTGATGAAAGGCGCCAAGATCAAATCAAGTGTGCTAGGCCTAATTGAAGATGGTGGCAAGGCAAAACACGATGGAAACTAAAGTAGAGGAGCCAAAGAAGATGAGACTAATCTCTTTTTTTGTTTCTTTTCTTTCTTGTTAGAATTTCCTGATTCTTTCTCTACTTTAAGCTCACTAGCCACTAATGCTTGTGGTTTAGAACACTTGATGAGGTTCATTGGGATTAACTTTGCTTCATCTTGGATTAGAAGATTAGAACATGTATCGAAATGTAGCTCAATATGTGCGGCTCCTATAGAAAGTTGATGGGTGTTAAAGCTATAAACTCATACTGAATACTTAGGACCAAGCCTGGATAATACATTCAAAATTAATTGTAGATCCTCTTTTAGGATTTTGTTGTCCTTTAGTTGTATTCTTAGTTGTTTTATCTTTGAGATATAGTCTTGGATACAATAAAAATTGTTAGGATCAAGATTCAACAAATCTTTGTCAATTTGATATCCCCTAATCTTGTTAGTTTTACCATACAATTTTTCAAGTAGTATTCCAAGCTTCTTTAGGTGTTTTACATGTTTCAAGATGAAATTGTAAATTAAAAGATACTAAAGAGCAAATGTGACCAAGAGCTTTCTCACAGTTTATCTCCTACATTGCCTTTGCACTAGCATCAATAGGTTCAACAATAGTTTCATCTACATATCCAGTGCCACCTTTTCCCTTAGATAATTCCATAGTGATTGTTACCTTGAGAAATAGTTATATTGAGCTACAAGCTCAACTTGGCTATTCTCCATTGTAGGAACACACAACAAGAACTGAAAGCAAACAACCTTGACAAGATTATCCCTCCAAATTCTTTCAATCAATGATCTCTCCAACAAAATATAAATTTAAAATGCCACATTTGAAATAAACTTGCTAGTCTAATTCCTTATTAAATTTGAATAGTATAAATTTACATTTGAATAGTATAAATTTACATTTTTATATTTATTTAAAAAATAAGATATAATATTTTAAAATTTACAAATTTTAAAATACTATCATTTAAATAGATTTAAAATTATTGAAATTTAAATAAATCCGAAAACTAAAATTTATCATGTGTATATAGTATTGAAACATCAAAAGATCTTTGTTTTTAATATTTTTCTATAATGGAAATTTAAAACTTTTGTATGGGATGGTTTACGTGCGCTGTTTAAAATAGAATTCCATGAAGTTGAACAAATTTTAAAATGCGAAAGGTGCAGATCCAATCGAAAGAGCTGGGAGTGTATTGCATAGAGTTGGGTGTGCATATATATTGTCATGTATGCTATTTCTCACGTAATTTAAACTGTACCATTTAAAACAATAATCTACAAATGATGCAAAGAATATATTTGGTGAGAAAATTTTCATCACTTTAAACCTATGTTCCACGGTGTTTCGGGGACAAGTATGGGGGGACGGTTGGGGATGCATTTTCAGGACGTTTCCTAGGGTCCATTTTTAGGGGACGACGACATACTATATAGATATATGATTTTTTCAAAATTTATTAATATACTATAGAAAGAGAGAGGGAAAGAGAGATATATGTCAATAAATTAATAATTGATAACAACAATATCAATATGTAAATAAATTGCGAGAGTAGTATAACAGCATAGTAAATGTCATTAAAGCATTATAAAATTTATCACAACAGTATCAAACATCAATAAAACCATGGTCATATCAATATCCAAATGTCTCAAACATGCATCCAGAAGTCTCAAAGTTCAAACATGAAAATCAAAATACTAAATACAATAGTCTATGAAATTAAGCCTCATTCGGGCTATGAATATCCAAAGACTCAGAACTATTTGAGTCATTATCATCCTCTGCCAAGAGTGGATTGTCCAATGGTAGCCCGACCAATCCTGGTTGCACCTCCTCCTCATCAAATTTCCTAACATCCTTAGGATCAACATCCCATCATGCTGCTGGAGTCTGCTGATACTCAGTAGTCTATTGGTCCTGAAGTCTCAAGGCACTATGAACTTCAACTAATTTCTCAGCTCGTTTTGAAGTAAGCCTGTTTCTCTTAATGGAGTGGATGAAGCCATAGGTGGAGTAATTCCTCTCTGTTGTAGAGGAACTAGCAATTTGTGAGAGCAAATGAATGGCAAGTTGTTTCAAATCTGGTGTGTCCTTCCCATGAAATTTCCACCATCCAATGTGGTTGTTCTGCGCAATGGTGGCCCTATCCGTCCTAGCCTCTGGTTTGCTAAATGTAGGACCGTGAAGATTAGAAAACATAAGCCACTGCTCTCTAAGAATGGTTGCTTGCTCATTGGTATACATTTTACGAAGGGCTGTTGTAAGCCCCTCTATCACCTCGTCATCCTTAGAAGGAAGCATTCAGCCAAGTCTAGGTACATAACACTTCGGATTAAGAGCATAGGCAAGCATATGAAGAGGGGTATTCATTGTGTTCCACCTCTTTGTCACAATAGGCCTAATATGGTCCTCATAAAAACTCAACTCAGGATCTTTTTGACGAATAGCTTGCTTCATTTGGTCAAGCATGCTATCAAAAGTCTCATATATCTCTCCCAAGCTAGGAGAGTCTGTATTTGCATACCAGATTACCCCTACAACTGGTGATATGAAAGAGCAAATATACCTAAAAGCAACAAATTAAAAATTAGAACTTTTAAAATACAAAGTAAAACAAAGTGTAACAAATTCACAAACAATTTAAATTTTCAGATTTCTTACTTGATAGTGGCCCACCAAGTTTCATTAAGTACTCTATCTCTCACTTCCTTGCCTTCATTTGTCTTCGATAGAATCCACCTTTTTCAATCTGCACAAAAAAGCATGGCTTGTAGAGCATCTTGGACCTCCAACATCCTCTCCAACAAAATATAGTAGCTAGCATATCTAGTCTCAACTGGTTTGAAGAATTCTTTCTTTGAATAAGACCGAAATAGTGCAAGTGTAGTGTGATGGTTACATACAAACATTTGTATGTCTCTAGACTTTGCAACTGCTGCCTTCACCCAATCTATTTTGCCATTGTCTTTCAAATCATTATTCAAAGCATGTACGCAACATGGAGACCAAAAAATATGTCTGTAAGCACTCTCAATCATCAAACTAGCTAGCTTACAAACATGAGCTAAATCTATCACAACCTGCACAACATTAGAAGGCCCAACCTCCTTTATGGCCTCCCTCAAAATGCCAAACTGAAAATCAACATCCTTAAGCTTTCTAGAACAATCAATAGCTCGAAGAAAGTATGAACCAACAGGGCATATAACAATAACATTAATGAGTGGCCTATGTCGAATATCAGTCCACCCATCCATGACAATGGAACAACCAGTCCTAATCCATGTTTACCTCATCTTCTCCATCAATAAGGTAGCTTTTGAATATTGTTTGTCAAGGAGGGAGGTACGCAATCTATGTTCTCCAGGGGGGCCATAAAAGGGTCCAACTGTCAATATTTCTTTCACCATAGTTTTGAAATAAGGTGACCTTGCCAAATGAAATGGAAGAGCATGTGCATAAAATAATTTGGCCATTGCATCATCAGCTTGCTCACGTTTTTGAACATTCATTAACCTCATGATTGAAGTTTTCTCACTTGCTTTTCTCTTCCCTCTATCACAACTCTCTCCAATTGATACATTGGAAGAGGCTTGCAAATCAACTAATGATCATTTTTTATTTTGAATGGTAATGATTTGGTCATCACTAACTCCAGCCAACTTTGCAAATTGAGCTGCTGCTCTAGTGTTATTTTCTCACAAACTCTAACACCCTTTCCACTGTCACCCACTAGATGGCCTCTAATCCTAGTATAGCACCCATGGTAACGAGTTTCACAAACATGACAGCCATTTCTTGCTGCACTCTGAATTTTTCTTCTTGTTGGCAGTCACATCTATGGCAAACTGACGCAATGGTTTGTTGCGGTTGAAAGGGCCTTTTGCAAACCTTTGAAGAGAGGATATAGGGCATGCATAATGGTTTGAAGAAGCATGGGTTGGATTTTCAGAGGTAGAAGAAGGGTCTATTGACATTCATTGAGCTTCATTTTCACTGTCACTACCCTCATGACTGTCACTGCTGTTGCTACTCATTTTGATAGTTTTTGTATGTTTTTCTTTTTGGTTGAAAGTCTGAAAGTTTGAAAAATTGATGCCAAATCAATGAAAATGAAAATTAAAAAAATGTAAAGCAGCTCAATGTAAAGCAGAAGCAGCACGAATTCAAACCTGGAAGTATGTTAAATGCTAGGAACTTAGAATGCAGCTCCTGTAGGCATCCTCACACACAACAAAATGCAGCTCCAGCCAAAAACCCACGGCTATGATGAAGACCTTGTTCTAAAAGTAAAAACGCTGCACAAAGAGTTAGACGCCTCTGCTAGAAGTGAAAACGCATCACTGTGTTTGGCGTGAGAATGAGACTGAAGTCTCAAAATAATGCCAATGCCTCTAAGTTTGAAGATGTGCGCCTTTGCCACTCTAGTATGAAAAATATTTAATAAAGTGTTTTGCTTTTGGTCTTAAGACTTAGCTGTTTGAATCTCAAGTTTGTTGTTGAGAGAGAGACGTGTTTTCCTAGCCATGTGACTTTGTAGCCGTGTGTGAATGTGAATGAATATTTTAAGATTCATATTGTTTGTTTTGGCAAACATTTTAGGGTTGGGAGACTTAGTGGGCCCCACACGACCTTAGGAGGAGGATTAAATAATAAAACACACCTAAAATGTTTAAAAAATAGATTTTTTTAATGTTTTTTAATAATTGGAGGCTCCCTGTCTACGGGAGACGGCTAGCCATCCCTAGTACGATGAGGGACGTTTCCAACGTCCCCCAACTGTACTGGGGACGAGGAACTGTCCCCAATGGGCTAGGAATGTTTCCTCTCGTTTCCTGCTTATTGGGCTGTTTCAGGGACAGCAGGGGTCGTCCCCTTTGCGTCCCTCCGTCTCGGGGACAGCTGGGGATGGGGACAGTGAGTTTTGGGGCAGGGGATGCGTCCCCGTGTAACACAGCTTTAAACCCTTCCACGTAAAACAAAACAAATGATGCGAAGATAAATTATAATCTAGGAATCTAAAATTTTAAACCTTATGGTGTTTGGTTATTTGAGCTCCTTAAGGAATGCAAACAAGAAAACTGGTGTTGTTAAAAACAAAACAGCCTGACATTTTAAACATTGTCCAATCACATGTTAGGGTTTTAATTTTAAATGGTGACTGAATTAAATTTTAAACAGACATTTAGGGTTTGGCAGAGGTAAAAACTAAAAAGTCAAAAAAGAAATACATAGAAATTTTTAGTGCTGCTGGAATCGTCATGAAAACTGTCACATATGACCTAGAATCATTCAAGTTGCATGAGCACGATTCTAGACAATTCCAAGCCAAAAATATAGAACCTTACTCAATTCAGCAGGTGATTTGACTTTGTAGCCAATTCCAGTAGGACTCATACTTAGAAATGCCATATTTTCTCATTGATTCAGTAACAGTAAAAAAAAATTGCTTAGGCATTCCTCTATGCACAAGTTTGTTGTTATATGTGCCACAATGTTTCATAGAGTCTATTGATTGGCTACAACATTTTTGTGGGTAGGTGTCTAATAACATTGTAGGAGATCTCTTTTAATTTGGAGAAATGTGGCCTGCTTTGTATGTACAAATGGAGTAAATGAAGTTCTAATTCTTTGCATTTTCTCAACTGAGCTTTTGGAGCCAAGCTGGAATGGCAACTATATTAAAAAATACACTTTCATGTAAGGTACTTGTACATATGTTTATTGCATCTCCCAATGAAGCAGGATGGTCAATCTGGAGCTAGATAAAAGAGGGTTATTTGATTTCTGGATCATCATTTGTTTTAAGAGATCAAAGATTGCAATAAGGCTTTCTTATGGGTGAAGTGGCAACATCATTGTATGCAAAGAAAAATGCCCAAATTATCCTCACTTCCTTAGAAATGATGAATTGTTAAGGCAAGAAGAACAAAATTTTGTTGAAAACTTGACAAGATCGATTGGCAAAATGATTTTGAATCTATCAAAGATCAAGTTGATCAGCTAGGCTGTGCGAAAGCCTAGGAATAACCCTACCAAAGAATGGGTTTGGCTAGGGTAGATGGCTAACAAGTGTGAGGATAAAAAGTTCTAGAGTAGTTTTGTGCCTCTAAAAGCTACACAAGTACTTGAAAAGTAAATTTTAAATCTTAAAAAAGGTATGAACAATGCAAGTCTATTAGTGAAATCCTTAGAACGTGATTTGAACTGATATGTAGTGACAAAATGGAGTAGGAGTAGTGCAAAAATGGCAAATGCAATTGCTAAACAATTTGAAAGTGAGTTGGAGTGTGTGAAATGAATGAAGAGTACAATGGAAAATATAAGAAAGCAAGAAATGGAGGAGGTGCTAGAATGTTGCAAAAGTTGTTAAGCTTTTCATGTAGAAAACGATGCCTTGATGGGAGACTTAGAAGAGATGTAATGGTAAATATGCAATGAAATCTGATTAAAACTAGCAAGTATGAGATGGGAGTGGACATAAGAAATAAGAATGGAGTGAAGAGTGAAATGTGGCTGAGAAGAATCTACAACAAATGAAGTTGGACAAGTACGAATGTCAAGACAACAAAGGTAATGTCAAATCAGTGATGTCAAAGGGAAGAAGAATTTGTACAAGTGGAAAGCAATTAATCTCAAATATGAGCTACGAGAGGTAGAAATGTGTTTGAAGGCAATTAATCACAAATCCTTAAGTGTGTGAACAAAAAAAAAACCAAAGGATTTAGTTGATATGCATGCTAGAGGTGAAATGGTAGTCAGGCAAATTACTAGTAGTCTACTCTAATCCTAATCTAAAAGTAATGTAAAACAAAAGAAATAAGAAATCAGCACTTGCCAACTGCTATTATGGAAAACCAAGGGAGAACATGTTGAAATTAAAGTGCAGTATCCTTAGTAGAAGACCTCTTAGAGAGCTACTCCCATTGCGAGGAGATTGTTCTGTGGTAGACTGGACTCCAACCTATATCTACTCTAAGAAATGCCACTGATAAGCACACCTCACAAAGAGGGGAAAACAGGCTGGCAACTGAATTTGTCTATCCCTTATGTCTTCTAACACATTCGTACAAAGAGACTTGAGAGCATGTGAATCTCACTAAGCAATTTGGGAGGTCTTGATAGGGAGAATGAAGTGCCAAAGTCTTGTGGGACTCTTCATCATCCATTCTTAGCCTTTCATTTTCTTTTACAACTGAAGATGGCAGAACAGTTACATCTGACAGAGAAATAACCATGTCAGTTTTGCGAAGGTGCTCCATCGTGTACATCTTTGAAAGATTTTCCAGCAGTTCAAAAATAGGATCAAATGGAGTCTGTATGAGAAAGTTATTACTTTTGTTAGGTGGACTGTCCTATGATGGTCAAGTGGACTGCACAGAGGTATCCAATATATGGGAAAAAGTTGAGATGAGTGTAAGAACTTACACACTGCATGGAGGTGTGTGTTAGGGCTGAAAGCAATGGAATTGTGAGAGTGAAAAATATCAAATTCCACTATTGGTCTCTGTTCTAGTACAAAGTCAACGTCACGCTAATTCAGAGTAGCTTTTGCTACTTAAAGAATAAATTATGATAATGGATGGATAGAATTAACTTGCAAACATTTCCTGTAATGGAACT